>BQNB010008360.1:0-77869 GCA_026074375.1 Tanacetum coccineum | reverse complement strand
GAGTTAACGAATGATACAAAAAACTGAACGATTACAAGAGTATAGGAGATTACAAGTTGTTTCCTATGGAATTAATTACTATGATCGACCTCTTCTGCTCTTCTTTTCCTCTGAAAATCAACTTTTATGGTTAAGGTATCGAAAATATGATTTAGCACACTGAAAACCCGTTTTTAGGTTTTCTATTTATAAGATTTGGAATTTGGTCGATACGACGTATTGACTGAGGTCAATACGGTGTATCGGGGGTTTCTTAGAGTAGGTACCACGTTCGATATCTTCTAGAATATTTTATTACTATATATTGAATACGGCGTATAGACTTCTTCTGGATACGGCGTATTGAATCTTGTTTCCGTGGTCTTTGGTGAGAGCAGGCACAGATATGTCGTATCTTCCTTGATGGATACGGTGTATTGGTTGTCAGAACAGTAATCTTCAAAATATCTTCGTTTAAGCTCCAAAATGCGTGCCTTTTAGTTAACTTTTACCAAGTACTCCATAATTACTGCAATTCTCAAATACAAACGATTAAGTAACAATTCTTTGCAATAATTATACAAAATGGGTTATTTACATAGGATAAATGATGCTATAAAAGTAACGTTATTTGATGTGATCAGTCAAACTTGTCATTAGCTTTTGATTTAGCACTTCTTTGCACCTTAAATATAATGACAACTTAAACAACCTAATAATAAAATTTAATGTGGAGTTAGCAGATTTCTTCTCTTTTAGCTTCTGATCTAGCAATTCTTTGCACCTAAAATATAATGACAACTCCAACCACCTATTAACAAAAAAATATAAAAACCGGATTTAGAAATTTTAACATATGTGTGACTGATCTAGGCAGATTATTACACTACATTGATCATATACCTTGAATTTGCGTGACTAATGATCCCAATAGAATGTGTGTTCTTTAATGAGAAATTTGTAATCTTAAAGATCCTAATAATGTACCCCTTTCAAGAATTGTTCATATCTGTTTCGACCTCATCCACTCTACAAAGCTGTTCATGATGTAGGGCCACGTAAATTCCGCATCATAATTGAAAGAAATTTGAGAAGATATCCTGTAAATGAGGAAATTATGAATGTTATTATCATTTGCCACTTGTGATAGGTAATGCATGAAGATGGATAAATGGACGGAAGGATTAAGGTTATTATATTTCCAGTGCCTGTTGAAAAAAAATTAAACTTGTTAAAAAAATTGCTCGCGGTTTAATTCTATTCCATTTGTTTAAAAAACATTTACATTACCAATTTTATAATAGTTTATGATTGACCAAAGTTCCCATGTTTCTCTATGGACTTCACTATAACCCGAGTAGCCAAGACTATTTTGGTTGTTTATGCTGCAAACTAGTTTACACCACATCCATGCTTATGCTTAGCATTTTGCTTACTATTCACTCCATTAATAATTGCTTTAGTAACACTTGCAACATACTTCACTAAACAAACCAATACCAGTTTCACAAATTTGTGTATCATATTGTAATTCTTGCCCTCAGGTATGTATTTGGAACAGTTGAAAGCAATATAAAGCCATTGAACATGATGGACATGGAACAATATTTACTGGTAGTCCATTGAAGCAGAAATGGCAATGAGTTTCATGACAACTTATAACACCCTGTGTTTTCATGTCATTGACGACGTCAACAAATCCACAATGTACTTTTTGTAATGTACGTGTTCACTTTAAATCATAAGCGATAGGTTAAATCGCGTACGCCAAAAATTAGCGTTCAATGTAAACGGGCATCAAACAATTAAATGTTTACATCAAGCAAGGGTTATATAATTATTTTGAGGATAATTATTAACTTTGTTCATTTTATTTTTATCGGATACGTAAAGTGTATACGTTTCGCGATAAATTGCGTTTAGGCACTCCCGGAACCACCAAAACTTTTCTACGCTTCAACAAATACCCACTTTTATACCCAATACATAAAAGTTGCTAAATATATCATATATATCTTATAAATGCCGAAATTCTTGCCATTTATACAAGTGTTATATGAAAAACTCTTCACTTGGTCAAAGTACTACACCATACTTCATAAATGCAACACCATGCTTTGTTTCTTTGACTTAGACCAAGACCAAGCCCATCCCTAAGACCTAAAGACCATCCCTTGAACCATACCATGTTCCCTTGACTAGATATACACCTTATATACAAGTATCATCTAGTAAGAGAAGTCTTACAAGTAAACACTTAGAAAAAAATCAAACATAACCTCCCTTTTGGCTCTATACATGCTACGGCATCAAAACCCCAACCACACAAACCCATATCAATTTTTATACAACCCATACACTCCTATACACATCCATTCTAAGGTATTCTAAGGTGATCCCAAGCATTGGCTAACCTTTTCCAAGTAATAATCAAGAGAAAGAAAGTTAGGGTTTCTATTAAGGAAAGCTAGGGTTTCTTTGTGTAAGCTTGGATTTTGTGGCTAAACAAGGGTTTAGCACTTGATCATCATCACCATCATACATCATAAGGTCTATTTGAACTCTTTATGTTCTTACAATTTTCATTTATATGCATACGATTATTCTATTTAGCTTATATCACCATTTAGGATTATTAACATGTAAAAAGAGTTTTTATTTGTTGTCATCATAATGTACACTTTATTATATCTTATGATGTTAATAACATCATGTTAAAATGGTCACACAAGTGATTTACACTCTTGGTTAAACATGAAAATGATTATGTATTAATTAGGGTTTTCATAGTTTCATAATATGTTTTAAGTTAAAGAAATACTTATGACAAGTTAAGGTTAATTATGGACCTATGTTAATGTTGTATGGTTGCTAATATAAGGATGATATATAAAATATATGAAATATAAGACATATGGTGGGTTACAAAAGTGGAAAAGTATGAAAACAAGGATATATAAGGACTTAACAAACTCAACCAAACTTGCTGTCCAAAATTCGACATTTAACATATCCATTTTATATTTTTATAAGATAATTAGTATTGTTTATAAGAATAGTGAAGACATGTTCACGTCGATTTCAAAGTATGAAACGTTTTAACGGATTAAATAACTAAAACGTTACGTTAAAAACCGAGATTTAACGTTTTTTTAACGAATCGAAATGAATATTAATAAAATCCTTTTTAATGAAAAATAATAAGTCTTGTCAATTGTTGATATTATTTAAACTTGCTGAACACGATTCGAGTTTTGTGTGGAGTCCAAAATGAATAAGAATATCGTTATATTTCAATTAATAACGAACGAGTTATTGCAATTTCGCTAGATTACACAATTAAAACTTTATAAATACTATTTTTAAATAAAAGTATACTATTCAAGGACAGAAAGTTATATTATGTAAACTCATAATATGATAGAAACTTACCAAATACGAGAACTTCCTCGAAAGAATCGTAAAAACGGTATCTATAACAAATAAAATACTGACGTCAACCGGGTTAACGACAATTAAATCAAAAAAAATTTACATAGTGTCAGATGTTAGACAGTAATTTTTTAACTGTTCACCAGAAGGTCCGAAATTCGAAAATGTCAATTTAATGATATCTTCGTCTTGTTAACGAAAAGGGATTGTCATAATAAACGCGAAACGCGGGTTTAAAACGCGAAAAACGAATAAAATTGTTACGCCATTTTTGCTAAACGTTAATTATAACGATTTAACTTCTTAACACAATTTTTACAAAACATTAGTTGTGAGAATGAGCGATATAAATATATGTGGTTATCAAAGTTACTAGTATTAATCTAGGAGTTTCATAATGAATCCCACTATCTAATCTAAACTACTGAGTGTGTAGGAGTATACGATTTAAATCTCCAAACTCCTCGTTACACAACGTCATTGTAGCCTCTTTTAATTATAGATGAGCCCGAATGTGAAGAACGATGAAACAACTAAAGGTCTTTCATTCAATGTAAACAATTTAAATTACTCGTTACAAATACGACCTAATATAAAAATGTATGCATTTCGATCTTTACGTGACGCATTATCTTGCGATAATATTGGAGATCAGACAACTCCAATGTGAAACATAGCCCACGTGTATACAAGCTAGTTGTTTTACAAAGTTTTTGGGTGTTGAAAAACATTCAATTGTTGATTAAACCGAACTTGACACAAGTTTGAAAAGTATTCAATTAGAATATTGAAAACAATATTCCCGTAATTAGCGATATCCCACAACTTATCCCAAATATCGAAAACAGTTAATTACGAGCGTGTGAGAGATGTTATAGAATAGATCAATATGTGTATTGAACAACCACCGTACATGAGATTAGCCAAACACTGAACAACTGAACGTATACATGTCGAAATATAGGATTTGTTGTGGCGGGTTAAGAACATCACCACGGGCAATTTGATGGCCATTAATTTGGTACTCACATACTACAATCTTCATGTACATGTGCATGAGAGCAAACTAATTACATTATATGATTATCTGCCACTGTTGTATTGATCAATTACACATCTTGGTAGATCTTGTTGACCTACAATATATAATAGGTAGTGTATCAACCTAGAATGCAAACCAACATTATAGTTTGACGTTATTTAAAGCAATGTTTTTTCAGGGGATCAATAGCACAAGGTGCGATGTATACATTGGGTTGTATTGTAGAATTGGATGCATGCATTAAAGATTGTTGTCGCATTTCATTGTATATCTGATATTGGCTGAAAATCTTGTATTTTGATCTAAGTGAACAAGTTAGCATCGGGGCTTATGTAACAATTCTTTGTTAAAATCCAAATTATGTTTTCAAACGACTTTTTTTAGGTCGTTCTAGTATATAACTTGTGTATGATCGAGAAGTAACACGCCCCTGACCCCCATATTCCGCTGGCGACCCAATTGGGGGAGTTACACAACTACCTGCAACAACATTCCAATTGAACACAGTGAATGTAAAAATAGATGTAGGAAAAGCCCAAAAATAAGGCAAGGATAAAGACCTTAGAAACTTACTCAATATTCTATTTGTCGATAGTTCTTTGGCTAAATTCGCTTTAAGAAGAAGAATTCATCTTTTCGTTGTAGGTACACTTTACGTGAACTCATTTGATAGAGCCCAAGCTCTGTAGGACCTTATAATCTTTGGGATGTACTCGACTAATTCATAGTAAAATGTTAAATCTATGCCCTAGTATGTAGTTATATCAAACAACCAACTGTGGGATATATTAGCGATATATAAATCGTTCTGTTTTAGAAATCGGTTATGTTTTTATTTAAAGCCTCCTCGAAAAGACATCTTAGAAGAAGAAATCAAGCTTCTCTCTTATTCTTAGATTAGGCATAGGCTTAATAAATCAATTCCATTATGGATTGATTAGATTCAAAATCCAAGAATGGCTTGTAATCTCTTATTGTAACTTGTTGTTCCTCTTTTCTCTAGCGTCTTGCTAGAGTCTCTGAATAAAAATGTCGTTAAAAAAACATTTTGATGCACCAGGTTAGTAAGAAAAAGTGTTTTTTTCAAATAATACTGAAAAAGAACAGCAATAATACGAAGGTGCTGACATTTCAATACTGAAATGGTAACTTTTCTGGTGTTAGATGTTGTACGACTTGAAACAAATTGACCAGCCTCCCATTTATACAAAGAAAAACAAAAGTAATAATATGAAAGCATGTGTGCTATGAATAATTCATTTGAATCTCGCATTTATACCAACTATATCTATCATATTAACCATAATTTTCTAGCCATTAGGCTTTACACTTTATACAATATACAATAAGATCTTTCCCCTACACTACTAATGAGTAAGTACCTTTAAAGCAACATATTAGAGAGTCGATGGTCACTCCACATACTATCAGAGACAATGTGTGGGACAAATTAAAATGCAACGGTGGTGGATCCTAGACATTATCGTGTTCCCAATCCACCTGTACACCACTATGATTGTGTAATTTAATGTTCGACTTTGATTTAGTCAATAATGTTTTACCTAACCAAGAATAAGATAGATATCAAACCTCAGGTTTATCATGGGTAACATTGCAATTCTTAATTTCAACATAAACCTTAAAAGCTAAAGTTAGTGTTTCTTTAGTACCCATAAGCAAAATATTTTCAATGCGAAACATTGTTATCTTCTCAAATAGTTATGTGGGTGTATAAGGTAGAGGTTGTCACCTAAATTATAGTTTACTATCATTTCATAATACTTGAGTTAAATACTGTGATCAGTAGCCACTCAAATAGTATCACTCTTTAACTTTTGTTAGATAATAATACTTGAGTTTACATTTTTATGGACATATTACCAATAGGAGGTATATTGCGTATATTCTCCTAGTAACGGTTTATCACTCATTAGTTCTTAGGGAGTGTGTGTGTTCATATGCTTATTTGCTTATTTTCTCCCTAAAATAGCAATAATCATCTTGAAATAAACTCACCCAAACACCCTCAAAGTGTTTAATAGCATTATCAAGATACAAAGAAACCACCAACACCTGTTAATCTTATTTTCAATTAATAGTTATTTGCGGTACAATTGAATCTAGTGTAGTTAATCTAATCCAATTTCAATTTGAATAAGAATTTGTCAAAGAGTGATAGCTTAGACTATAATTAAGGCATCAGATATGTTGTAGTAAGTAAGAGGAAGGAATATGGTTGGCATAACGCCAATTCATGTATACCCTGCAATGATGGTCAAATCAAATTTTATATTTATAAATTTATACATTAGTTGTAGGTTTGACCCACTCACATGATGAACAGTAGCATTATTTTATTGCTTATTTACAAGTTGTGACAATATTTCATTATAATAATTGGATACTATACATTTATAGGGCATGTCTTCCTTTCTCACTTACCCCTCATATTTTAGTAATTTTTATTCATTAATGAAACTAGTGAAAATTTGTTAAAACTATTATTTCTATGAACAGTGAAAAACTTGTTATACAAATGTGTTTTGTAGAGAGTCTGGAAGGGAGAGCAGGATATTGTTTCTGTTTCACTCTATGTGAAGTCTAACAAATTGGTGGGAATGCAGCTACAAGAAAGACTTAAAGGAATCTCTTAAAGCAGCAATATGAAAACTTCACTGCTCTAAGCTCAAAGATGTTTGATCAAACTTTTGATAGGCTTTAAAAGCTTGTGAGTCACTTGGTGCTTCTGGATGAAAAGCTTTCACAAGAAGATGTTAATCAAAAGTTATTAAGAAGTTTGTCACCTAAGTGGAACACACTTGCTGTTGTATGGAGGAATAAAGCTGATTTAGATACAATGAGCATGGATGATCTCTACAACAACCTCAAGGTGTATTAACCAGAAGTTAAAGGGATGTCTAGCTCAAGTTCAAACACACAAAACATGGCTTTTATGTCCTCTTCAAATAACAACACTAGCAGCATTAATGGAGCAGTTAATATTGCTCAAGCAGTTAATACTGCTCATGGAGTTTCTACTGCTAGCACTCAAGTTAATGATGCTTACTCTACAAATATTGATAACTTGAGTGATGCTGTTATTTGTGTATTCTTTGCTAGTCAACCAAATAGTCCTCAACTTGTACATGAGGACTTGCAACAAATCAATCTAGATGACATAGAAGAGATAGATTTGAGATGGCAAATGGCCATGTTGACTATGAGGGCCAGAAGGTTTTTGAATAATACAAGAATGAAGCCTACTGTTAATGGCAATGAGACTATTGGTTTTAATAAGTCCAAAGTAGAGTGCTACAACTGCCACAAAAGGGGACATTTTGCTAGGGAGTGCAGAGCTCTAAGAAATCAAGACAACAAGAACAAGGAAAGCTCAAGAAGGAGTGTGCCTGTGGAAACATCTACTTCCACGGCTTTGGTGTCATGTGATGGTCTTGGTGGATATGACTAGAGTGATCAGGCAGAGAAAGGGCCTAATTTTGCACTCATGACTTTCTCATCTTCAAGTCATTCAAAGTACTAAAACATTGTCCCACAGAAACGTTACCAAAGCTACATAACAAGTTTTTAAAACCATAATCATAAGCAAATGTATTTTTGAGGAATGGAACATAAAACAAGTCAACAAAATATTTTAGCGCAAGCTCCTCCTCATGTGCTCCAAGTCTTTAATCCTGATTACCTAAGATAAAACATGCTAAAAGTCAATGAAAACATTGAGTGAATTCATAGAGTTTATATGAATAAGTTAGTACACAAGCATAAATATTGATTTAATGATAAACTTGTTGATCATATAAGCCATTTCAGGAATATTGCATTAAGCTCGTGACACCGATCCCATAGACAAAATATGGATCATTTTAGATCATGCATATATCTTTCATACGCTCACAAATAATAATAATGCCCACAGGCTAGGTATCTTGTCACATACCTAATCAAATCTCGAATACAATATGTCCGAACATTGGGGTCGTTGAAATGGGCGTATCCCCAAACACCGAACCGGGTTGTCAAGCCTATAAATCTATTAATTGTAACAACGGCTACCCATCATAGGTAGGACGGTTCACGATTGGGGTCTTTTGACAAGAGGTACTCAATGCAATCAAGGTATATATATTCGGGTCCAGCATACACGGAAAACAACATTTGATAAAGTAGCATGTATCTCCCCGTGGGGTTTAAGAAAACATTTAAAGTTATAAAGGCGAGGCTATGAACTCACCAAAAGTAGAAGATGATCGAGCTAGAAATCAGCCAAGAGATGAAGTGCCAACGATTTATCCGCGTCCTATAAGACTTGACGCGACTTAATATTATAAGAAAAGAAAAATAGATACATAGAAATAATATACAAAATCATGAGATATGCTTCTAAGATATGCGTGGCATTGCACAATGACTTAACCAAGGTATTTATACTTAAAAATATGACCTATAATCTGACCTTATAGGTAAATAAACATCTACTAAGTTTCTAGTATTAATTCTTGTTTTACTAGCATGGTTGTATACTTTTTATGTTTTAAGAAAAGACGTAAAAATATGACCTATAATCTGACCTTATAGGTAAATAAACATCTACTAAGTTTCTAGTATTAATTCTTGTTTTACTAGCATGGTTGTATACTTTTTATGTTTTAAGAAAAGACGTAAAAATCCAGTTATCTGAGTTTGACCTATCTTAAATGGGTCGCTATCTACAACTGTAAGGGCTATGATATGAGGTTTCGCCCCTGGAAAGACCTTTGAGTCTAGTTTCCAGAATGAAAAGCCTCATGCCTCTAATTCATTTCATCAATTGGAATTGACAATTTTAGTGACAGAGAACTATCCAACCAGAATATTAACCAAACTTAAAACACCTTACGGAAACGGCCATAAATCCTAAACAGTTGATAGCTATCCAAGTGTTCCACTTGAAAGGGATAGCACATAATATGTCTAACTACCAGAGCATGTTATAAAACCCAACAAACTCCCCTTAGTGTAAACATTCTGGAGTTAAGCTCGTTTTCCAAACAAAGGTCCAGATTTGACTAGCTATCGTAAAACGGTCATATCTCCCTCATCCGGAGGAGATACAAAACCATCTGATTCATCACATGAAGCTAAGAATTATATCTATCCAACTATGTAATTAGTTAATAGGCTACAGGCCAAAAACTGTTAGATACTTACTTTACCTACGTCCCAGAAATAGGTCCGCATTTTACACTTCTAATTCCGTCCAAAGCACGTCCAAATCCTCAATTAATCCAACCCAAGCAAAAATCTATCAAGGTAACATGACTACTAAATCCATGTCCTTCATATTCAAGATTAATTCAAGAAGGACCATAAAAGTACATGCATGTTCATATGATCAAAAATCAAGAACATGCATTCACTAGAAAATCAAAACAATGCATAAAGAGGTTTAAGAACATGACTTACAATTACTAGGGATGAGATTAAATAAGAAAACAAAAACCCTAGATGGGATTGATTTTCTTGCCGTGGACACCAAGACCAAAACCAATAACCCTATGCTTTTTCTTTGCTTAATCTTGCTTGTAGCACTATCTATTCAACCCTCTTTAAGAATCTGTAGAGGCTTAGAGAAGATTAGAGGTGAAAGCTAGAAGTACTTTAATGATGGGCATTCCCAATGAACATCAGTTAAAGTTTAACTCTATAAAGGATGCTAAGAAGTTGCTGGAAGCTGTTGAAAAGAGATTTGGTGGGAATGCAGCTACAAGAAAGACTCAAAGGAATCTCTTAAAGCAGCAATATGAAAACTTCACTGCTCCAAGCTCAAAGATGCTTGATCAAACTTTTGATAGGCTTCAAAAGCTTGTGAGTCAGTTGGAGCTTTTGGATGAAAAGCTTTCACAAGAAGATGTTAATAAAAATTATTAAAAAGTTTGTCACCTGAGTGGAACACACATGCTGTTGTGTGGAGGAATAAAGCTGATTTGGATACAATGAGCATGGATGATCTCTACAACAACCTCAAGGTGTATGAACCAGAAGTTAAAGGGATGTCTAGCTCAAGTTCAAGCACACAAAACATGGCTTTTGTGTCCTCTTCAAATAACAACACTAGCAGCACTAATGAAGCAGTTAATACTGCTCATGAAGTTTCTACTACTAGCACTCAAGTTAATGCTACTAACTCTACAAATACTGATAACTTAAGTGATGCTGTTATTTGTGCATTCTTTGCTAGTCAACTATATAGTCATCAACTTGTACATGAGGACTTACAACAAATCCATCCAGATGACATGGAAGAGATGGATTTGAGATGGCAAATGGCCATGTTGACTATGAGGGCTAGAAGATTTTTGAAGAATACAGGAAGGAAGCTTACTGTTAATATAAATGAGACTATTGGTTTTGATAAGTCCAAGGTGGAGTGCTACAATTACCATAAGAGGGGACATTTTGCTAGGGAGTACAGAGCTCTAAGAAATCAAGACAACAAGAACAAGAAAAGCTCAAGAAGGAGTGTGCCTATGGAAATATCTACTTCCACAGCTTTGGTGTCATGTGATGGTATTGGTGGATATGATTGGAGTGATCAAGCAGAGGAAGGGCCTAATTATGCACTCATGGCTTTCTCATCTTTAAGTCCTGACTCAGAGGTATCCAATGATTCTATTTGTTCAAAATCTTGTTTAGAAACTATTGAACTTCTTAAATCTCAAAATGATCAACTATTAAAAGATTTAAAGAAATCTGAGTTAATGGTTCTAGGTTATAAGACAGGTTTAGAGTTAGTGGAAGAAAAACTTGAAGTTTATAAAGCAAATGAGTCTATTTATTTACAAGATATTAAGGGCTTAAAATTTGAAATTCATATAGGAGAAATAACTATTAGAGAGCTTAGGAAGAAGCTTGAAATAGTTCAAAAAGAAAAAGATGGCATTCAACTTAATGTAGATAAATTTGAACATGCATCTAAAAGTTTAAACAAGCTCATAGAGTGTCAGATAGTTGACAATTGCAAGAAAGGTTTAGGCTATGAAAATTATAATGCAGTTCCACCTCCCTACACAGGAAATTTCATGCCTCCAACACCTGACTTGTCTTTTACTGGTTTAGATGAGTTTGTTAATGAGCCTGTAGTTGAGAACTGTAAAGCTATGTCTAGTGAAGAAGAGCCTAAGGTAGTTAGGAAGTATGATGATGCCCCAAGTATTGAAGAATGGGTGTCAGATGATGAGGAAGAGGATGAGTCTCAACCTAAAACTGAAAAGAAATCAGTTAGGCCTAGTATTGTTAAGAAAGAGTTTGTCAAATCTAAACAACAAAAAAAACTACTAGGAAAACTATTAAACAAGTTGAGTAACATAGGCAAAACACTCACAGTCCAAGAGGCAGTCAAAGAAATTAGAACAATATGATGTCTCAAAAACTTGGAAGCAATTTTGAGATGTTTAATAAGGCCTGTTATGTGTGTGGAAGCTTTGATCATTTGCAGGTTGATTGCAATTACCATCAAAAACAGTTTCAAAATCAAAGGATGGTAAAACCTGTTTGGAACAATGCTCAAAGGGTGAATCATCAAAACTTTGCTAAAAAGACTCACCCCTATGCTAAAAAGAACATGGTTCCAAGAGAAGTACTAATGAAGTATGGCTTAGTATCAATTAATAATGCCAGACAAAATATTTCAAAAACGATAGTGAATGTTGCTAGACCAATGGCATATCTTTCTAAATCAGCACATTCAACTGTTAAGAGGCCCATTTATAAGAACACATCATTTAAAAAACAATAATATTAATCAAAGGGTTAATACTGCTAGGGATAAAAAATTTAATACAGCTAGGCCAAAAGCAGTAGTTAATGATGTTAAAGGAAATAATCTTAATGCTGTTAAGGCCTCATCTTGTTGGGTTTGGAACCCAAAGGCTATAAAGTTTTAGGACATTTTCTAAACACACAACCGTGATTATTCATCCTAATAAAAAGTTTGATTTTAATAAAGGTACAAGGCAGATCCAAGTCAATGATGGTGTGGGTCCCCAAAATAAACTGATTTTCTTATCTAATGTGCAGGGCAATCCACAAATGGATTTACAATATCAAGGAGTGATTGATAGTGGATGCTCAAGGCACATGACAGGGAACTTGTCCTATCTTACAAACTATGAAGAGATAGATAGAGGATATGTTGCTTTTAGAGGGAACCCTAAAGGAGGGAAAATCACAGGAAAAGGTACCATTAAAACTGGTAATCTAGATTTTGAAAATGTGTATTTTGTGAGAGAGTTAAAGTTTTATCTCTTTAGTGTCTCACAAATGTGTGATAAAAAGAATAGTGTTCTTTTTAATGACACTGAATGTATTGTTTTATCTCCAAACTTTAAGTTAATTGATGAAAGTCAAGTTTTACTTATAGTTCCTAGAAAGAACAATATGTATAGTGTTGATTTAAAGAACATAGTTCCTAAAGGAGGTTTAACTTGCCTTTTTGCAAAAGCCACATCTGATGAATCTAAACTTTAGCATAGAAGGCTAGGTCACTTAAATTTCAAAATCCATACTGACAAGAATGTTGTAGATTTACTTACAAAAGCTTTTGATGTAAGTAGATTTCAATATTTGATTGTTAGTATTGGAATGCTAAATCTTTAAAGTCTCTTATCTCTTTATGTTTTTGTAGAGTTTTGTATGAATTAGTACTGTTATTCATGTTATTAAAAGTTTCTGCTGTTAAGTATAATTAGTACTGCTGGTTATACTTAATACTGCTGAGTTTCTACTGTTAGTTATACTTAATACTGTTACGTATAATTAATACTATGATAATTATAAAAATTGCTATGGCTTGTGTTTTCTTAGTTTTTGGACTAACATTTTGCAGGAAAAGCAAAGAAAAGTGTTCAATTGATGATGGAAAAGCTGTTTAGAATGGAATTGGAGTTAATGCTGGTGACTCAAAGTTAATGCTACTAGGCATAACTTACTACTACTGGGTGAAAGTTAATGTTGTTGAGGGTATTTTCATAAATACTTCGATTAAGGGTTTCAATCGATCCTTTAATCAATTTCACTCTTTCAAATACTCTCTAACTACAAACCCTAACTCAATTTTATCATCCATTATCAAAACCCAACACAAATGACGACCCTAAAGTTTGCTGATACTCATAATATGGTTGCATTTTTGTCTAAACCCACAGAAAGTGATGGTTTGAACAAATTGTGGATTTTTTGAATGCACACCCTATAAAGTATGCACTAACTGTTAATCCCACAATATATATTTCTTGTATCGAACAGTTTTGGTCTACTCTCAAGGCCAAATCTATTAATGGGGAAATACAGTTACATGCCCTAGTAGATGGCAAGAAGATAATCATCATTGAATCAACTGTTAGAAGACATCTTCAACTAGAAGATGCAGAAGGTGTTGATTGTCTACCAAATTCTACCATCTTTGAACAACTTACATTGATGGGGTATGAGAAAATTTCACAAAAGCTAACTTTTTATAAGCCATTCTTTTCCCCACAATGGAAATTTTTGATTCATACTATTCAACAATGTCTAAGTTTAAAGACTACTGCATGAAATGAGTTTAGTAGTACTATGGCATCTGCAATTATCTGTTTGGCTACAAATCAGAACTTTAACTTTTCAAAATACATTTTTGAAATTATGATTAGAAACTTGGATAATTTGTCTGGAAAATTTTTGATGTATCCAAGGTTTGTACAAGTGTTTTTGGATCAACAACGTGATGGGCTGCCAAATCATAAGAGAATTTATATTTCACCCTCTCATACTAAAAAGATATTTGGAAATATGAGAAGGGTAGGCAAAGGTTTTTCTGGTAGAGTAACACTTTTATTTCAAATAATGATGGTACAAAACCAATCAGAATTGGGTGAAGGTTCAGCAAATCCAACGGATCCCCATCACACACCCACCATTATTCAATCATCAACTCAACCTCAAAAGACACAAAAACCTAGGAAGCCTAAACGAAAGGACACTCAGGTACCTCAGCCTAGTGATCCTATTGAAAATGTTGCAGATGAGGCTGTCCATAAGGAGTTGGGTGACAGTTTGGTGAAGGCTGCCACTACTGCTTCTAGCTTAGAAGCAGAGCAGGACAGTGGTAACATAACTAAGACCCGATCCAAGGCAACACCTAATGAATCTAGTTCCCTAGGAACTACTTTAGGTGGTGGTCCCAGGTGCCAAGAAACCATGGAGGATACAATTGCTCAAAGTAGGTTTGAGAATGTATCTAAACATTTCAATGATTCACTGCTCGCAAGAGGTAACACACTTCGAAGTGATAAGGATAGACTTAAACTTGATGAATTGATGGCACTATGTACCACTTTACAAAACAGGGTTCTTGATTTAGAGAAGACAAACACCACTCAACATAATGAGATCGCTAGTTTGAAAAGGAGGACCAAGAAGCTTGAAAAGAAAAATAGGTCAAGAACTCATAAGCTAAAAAGATTATACAAAGTTGGTTTGACAGCTAGGGTAGAATCCTCTGGAGATGAAGAAAGTTTGGGTGAGGAGGCATCTAAACAGGGGAGGATTAATGCTATTGACGCAGATAAATAAATTACCCTAGTTAGTGTTCAAGATGATGCTAATAAAGAGATGTTTGATGTGGATGCTTTAAATGGTGAGGAGGTGTTTGTTGCAGGGCAAAATGAAAATGTTATTGAAGAAGTAGTTGATGCTGCTCAAGTTAGTACTGCTGCAACAACTGTTACACTAACTATAGAAGAAATTACTTTGGCTCAAGCACTTGAAGCATTAAAAACTTCAAAACCCAAGGTAAAAAGGATTATTTTTCAAGAGCCATGTAAATCTATAACAACAACAACAATTTCTTCACAACAATCATAGGACAAGGGTAAAGGAATAATGATAGAAGAACCTGTGAAGCCTATGAAGAAGAAAGATCAAATTAGTTTCGATGAAGAAGTTGCTTTAAAGTTACAAGCTGAATTTAATGAAGAAGAAAGACTTACAAGAGAGAAAGATGAAAAAGAAAAAGAAGCCAATATTTCCTTGATTGAAACATGGGATGATATACAGGCAAAGATTGATGTTGATCATCAATTGACTGAAAGATTGCAAGCACAAGAACAAGAAGAGTTGTCTATTGAAGAAAATGCTACATTATTTCAACAACTCTTAGAGAAAAGAAGAAAGCATTTTGCAGCTAAAAGAGCAGAAGAGAAAAGAAACAAACCACCAACAAAAGCTCAACAGAAAAAGATAATGTGTATTTACCTAAAGAACATGGAAGGATACAAGCTCAATGATTTGAAGTTGAAAGATTTTGATTCTATCTAAGAGATGTTTGACAGAGCTTTCAAAAGGGTAAATACATTTAAAGACTTTAGAACAGAGATGGTGGAAGGCAAAGAAAAGAGAGCAGGAACAGAGCTGGTACAAGAGATTATACAGAAGCAAAAAGTGGAAGATGACAAAGAAACAGCAGAGCTTAAACAGTTAATGAAAATCATTCCAGATGAAGAAGAAGTAGCAATTGATGCTATACCTTTAGCTGTTAAGTCTCCAAGTATTGTTGGCTAGAAGATTTAAAAAGAATGAAGAAAAAGCTACTATCAAATAACGAGAGCTGATGGAAAGTCTCAAATGTACATGTTCTTTAGTCAAATGCTTAAAAATTTTAACAAGGAAGATTTGTACAAGTTAGTAAAAGCTAAATTTGAGTCAACAAAGCCAGTGGAAGACTTAGATTTGTTGTTATGGGGTGATTTGAAAACAATGTTTGAACCATATGTAGAAGATGTAGTATGGAGGAATCAACAAGCATACAAAGTGTTAGATTAGAAGTTGTATGACTCCTGTAGAGTACATTCCTTGAGGATGCAACATATGCAGATTTACATGTTGGTAGAGAAGAAATATCCCTTTGCACCACTTACACTTTCAATGATGTTGGAAAAGAAGCTTAATATTGATTATGAAAGTGAAATGGCTTATCAGCTTCTTAAACTCATCATAAAACAGCTTAAGAAGTAAAAAGATGTTTGGAAGCATCCTCCTGGTGTTGATGAAGCTTTAAATGAAGAAACTTGATGATTTTGAAGAAGAATATCAAGTTTAGGGGAGGATTGTTGGGATTAAAAGTCTTCTTGATGCTGTTAGAATTACTGCTGCTCAAGTTTATGTTAATACTGCTCTGATGAAGTTAGTGCTGCTCATGAACTTCAAAGAAAATATACTAAGTAGTTACTACTACTGGTACAAAAGCCTGCTAGTGAAAGTTACTACTGCTAGTATAAAGACTGCTTAAAGTTAATGCTGCTAAAGAGTTACTACTGCTCAAGAAAATATTCTAAGTAGTTAGTACTGCTAATATTAAGTTAGTACTGCTAGTGTAAGTCAGTACTGTTTGTTAGTACTGCTTACTTGATATGTATTAGTTATTTATAGGAAAATATTTTATATACTTAGAAAAGTATTGTAAGCCGAGTAGGGCTCCTTGGTGTATAAACGGAGGTCGTAGGGCATAGAGATTTATATACCAGCACCAAAACCAAAAATAAATCTTAGTAGTATAATTCATAGCTTTAAGGTCTTTGTAACCCTAATACATTGAGAGTATTCGTATTGTTATCATTAATAATATTGTAGCTTATTTGTTGAATTGTATGTTCATTAAATTACTGTTTCATTGATAATTCTTCTTAATATTAAAGATTAGATTCCGCATAATCTTTAATACATTCAAACAAAGCTTTTACTATAGTTGTGTTAGATTTATCTAATATAACTAAACCTTAAACAAGCATAAGGAATTCGATCTATTGAAGTGGGATCAACAAAATTCATAGATAAACCTATTTAATTTTTATAATAGTACAAGTCAATATTTGGCCAAAGAGTCATACATAGTTTACATTACACCCTATTTAAGAATAGTGTAATCTATTAACAAAGTAAAGCAGTATCACAGTCATCCACTAAAACATGAATTCACCACCAAATCATGGATGGGAAGAAGGCCTTCATATAGACGATTCTGATCTTCGACTAACCCCCGTCGTCCGTCCCAACAACAACCCCCACATAGTCCCTGAGATAACCACCACCACCCAAACACTGATTTCATCTCAAAACCATCAAGTTGATACTTATGATGAATGTGAACAGCCCTTGATATAGACGATTTCGATCTTTGACTTACCCTTATCGTCCGTCGCAGCAACAACCCTCACATAGTCCTTAAGATAACCACCACCGCCCAAACCCATCTCAAAACAATCAAGTTGATAATTGTGTTGTGAAGCCCATTAGGATAATACCAAGTCCTGCTGGTATTGTTTAAACGGCCAAGCTCCATAAATTAGTTGATACTCGGGAAGGTGGGGAGGAATTTGTAATGTCTACACAAGAGTATATTAGAAAAGTTATTGAGGATGTGGGTGAGGATGACGATTTTACGCGTGCGCCATGGCTTAGCGCGATTGACTATGAGAACATAAATGTAAACCATATAGTCCTCCGAGTCTATCCATGTGGTGAGTGTGGGCTATCTAGATGTCGACACTCTCTCTGGTGTCTCGGTCTCGGGTGCAGATCTAGAACCTTGTCCTACCTCAAACGTACTATATACATAATCCTCCTCTAACTCTTGCTAACAGTCGCTCGGCGCCCTCAACTCCCCATAACCTAAGCCCTAAAGGCGCGCTCTTAGCCGTTGTCCCACAACTAAGAACTAGCCAACGCTGCTAACCCTCAGGTACAGCCTCCTCCTCCTCCCCTAAACCAAGTCCATCACTCTCTACACTATGACTCTCGTCATCTAAACCATGACTCTCATCATCTAAACCACGACTCTCAGCTCCCATACCGGGGCCCTCATCCCCCGTAGCAAGACCTTCGTCCCTCGCAGCAGGATCCTCATCCTCTACAGTAGGACCCTCATCCTCTGCGTCCTTTCTCACTATCATTAGAATCCAAACTCTCCTCTATCTCCTTATCCTCCTCATCATCATCCTCTACTAACTCAGACGTACCTTGATAACGCTTATATAGGAAGTCTAGGCAGTAAACGCTTCAATCATTAATTTTAATTAGTCCTATTTACTGTTTAAACCTCAATGCTATGTAACGTTGTCTAATGATATGGGGGTTTTTAGCATGAGAGACTGGCACAGGTTTGGGGGAAACAAATACCAATTCAATACACAATAAAAACAAAAGAAGAAGATTAGAAGATAGAAAAGTGGTACAAGCTAAATATAGTAAAACAAATTAGCTAATTAAATCCTGTTTCAATGCTGTTTTGTTTTGTTTTAAGTGCAATGATTTACTTATCTCACAGTGGCATACATTCTTAAGACTTAGGCGGGACATCATACCTAAAGAACCTAGACATTATTTAAACCGTGTCATAATTAACGCATCCGGCATAAAGCACTTTTAGTTTAATTATAATCTAACCCCCCCCCCCCCCCCCCCCCCCCTATCTTAGAGAATTAAAGCATATGAACCTGAAAAACCCTACCTAATAGGACTACCCACTTATTGTTTTGACGAGTTTTATATTACTTGGTAGTCCACTATTCAAATCTTATTAGTTAATTATAGAGCATGATTGCTGACACAAAAATTGGGTCACCTATCTGGTCCAACGAAGCTCATAACAAAGACAAAGACAAAACGTTAATTATGAACCTATTGGTCCAGTAATATGAACACGATTCGAGAGCTATCCCAGTTCTAATTTACTTGGTCCGTACACTAGATCAGTTGAATGAATAGGTCGCATATTCCAAGAACACATAAACAAGTATGAGGATGGTAAACCATAATTAAACACATCAACGATAAATTAAGAAATCTATTTTAAAACAAACCAAACATTAAGCTTTTATTAAGATAGCTAATACCCGAGGGTATTAGCCTACAACCATTGTAATTATACAAGCATAATCAAACAATGAAAATTAAACGATTAAGAGAGTAAAAATTACACGATGTCTTCTATGGATTCGTGATCAATACTTGACCTTGGTGGCTGATGTTCTCTTCTAAGTTCGTCTTTAGTGAGTATGGTATAAAGAATATGATATTGCACACTAAAAACTCGTTTTTGAGTCTTCTATTTATAGTGTTTGAAAAAAGACTCGTTACGCCGTATCCAGCAACGTCGATACGGCGTATTGGGCTGGATTCCTTGGAGTGCGTGTTATGTTCGTAATAAATCTTTGATATCATTCCTAATTTACTTGATTTACTGTATCTTTGAATAGTTATCTTCATAGATACGGCGTATGTAGACAGCATTGATACGCCGTATTGGGAATTAGTCAAACGCGTTTTCTTGTGAAGTCTTGGCGCAGATACGTTGTATCTCTTAAGTTGGATATGACGTATTGGTGAAATTTTAGCAATCTTCAAATGTCTTCGTTTAGAGCTTCCAAATTATGCCCTTTAGTTTGTCTCATAAACACTCCTGAATTACTGCATTTATCAACATTAAAGTAATTAAGCACCAAATAATGCAATAATTATATAAAAGTGGGCAAAATAGATGGGATAAATGATATAATAAAGTGGACGTTATTTGATGTCATCAAATATCCCCCCACTTTAATCCTACTTGTCCTCAAGTAGACCTTAGAAAAAGTTTTAGTTTATGAAAATGTGTCCCAACCAAAGTTGAGGATTTTCTGTTTAAGCATCGTTTTGTCCTAATCACCTGTACATAACTGAGCTCCTCACGAAATATGGAAATGAAAACACTCATATCACTCAACTAATCTAGGGTGCAACATTTAAGTAGTATGCTCAATTGCTCGGTGGTGATTAGCTTCGTATCATAGGCTTGGCAAAGATACACATCTCCATCGCTAAAGCTAAGGAAGAACAAATCAAAAGCTAAATTGGGTTAAGAAGGCTTACGGTTGATCATTCAACAGTCTTTCACCATAAGTACCACACCAAAAAGGCAGTTGTATCATACATACACAGCCGTATATGATGAAATAGACATATACAACTGAACACATCCCCTGTTCATGTGTTAACCAGTCTTAGATGAAGAATGATAGATAAGGGTAGGGGAGCTTCTAACTTTTCACCGAAAGTCATCATACCAACGAGGCAAGCTCAGGACATGCATACATGGCCAGTTTAACGACAGAATGACCAGCATGCCGAAACAAGTCCTTAAGTAGTCTAATGGCCTACAAAGGGAAAAGAAATCGTAATGTTCGCAAAGCAAAAGTGCTGCTCATGTTTTAACTTGATAACTTATCTGTGAACTCTTGTTTTACTAAGACAATATTAGTTAAAAGGGTTAATGGCATGTAAATGTATCATAGTTGTCACTCATTCCTTTTATATGTATCGAACAAAAAAAGTTGCAACTATATACATTAAACTTTGTTTTTTGACATTTTAATGTTGAGTTTGACCAATTAAGCCGGTAAGAGGTCAATTTCTTTTTTAATTTTTTAACTGCTGCCACATAGGATATTTAAAGTAACACTCCTCCCAGATTCATCATCTTCTATCAAAATTAAAACACTACCATGACACAAACACAAATTCGCAAGTTCAGAGTAATAAAATCCAGATACCCCATAAATCAAATCAATATAACACTTTGCTGTAAAACTTGTTTAAACTCATACAAAAATCATGAAAAAATAAAAAAATTGTTACAGTTTCTTCTTAGTGTGTTCTTAAATTAACACCAACAAACACCTTCATTACATACAACCACCAAAAAACACTTGAATCCGGCCATCACTATTGGCACCTACCTAACGCTGCTACTCGCCACCCTCTTCACCATCAAACCCCAGATCTAGTTGGGCCACGCGAAAACCGTCACCACCATGTGTGGGCCTCCTGTAGGATCTGACAATCATCACCGGCAAGTGTGGGCCGCCGTGGGACATTTTGAAGAGGACTGGAAGTGATGAGGCCGCACGAGCTGTCGTGATTGTGGATTTGTGGCGGTGAGATGATGGGTTAATTATTGAAAGAGGGTTTACTTGAACTAATGTTGGTGGGGTTTGATTTTAGTAATGGTGTTTGGATTAGTGTTGATGGGTTTTGTTTTTAGATCTATGATTTTTGTTTCATAATGTGTATAGATTGATAAGAACAAAAATGAGTTAATGTAGATCTATGATCTTGGTGTTGAAAATACATATGTATGGAAGATTTGAAAAAAGAGGATCCTAGTCCGAAAGATTTCCATCTCCTCCATATATTAAAACTGCCATAATTCTTACTGCCAAATCTTTATATTTGCATTTTGGAATTTTAAAAATTAATAATTAAAAAATTATGATCCATTGATGAACCATTAGAAAAGTAGCTAACTATTTCTTATAAATGTAACAAACTATTATTTTTTTCCAAATGTATGTAATGTGACATGGATGATAACTTGTAATATGTGGCGCAACCTGCTGAAGAGGTCAAAAAGTACAAAAAAAATGTCAAAAAACAAAGTTTAATGTATATAGTTGCAACTTTTTTTGTTCGATACATATAAAAGGAACGAGTGACAACTATGATACATTTGCATGCCATCGGCCCTAGTTAAAACTAAATCTTTTACTTTTGAATATTTAGCATTTGTGGAGCACTCATGGAAAAGACACGAAAACAGCGCATTTTGGAGCAAAAACAAAGAAAATTGCATTATGACAAAATACGGATACGACGTACGCACATTTGGTGATACGCCATATTAAGTTGCACACAAGATGACATAGGATTACACGTATTTAAGAGGATACGTCGTATCACCATTAATGGATATGTCGTATTGGAGCCCTAACTGAAGAGTTGACTCCAACATATTTAAAGAACACATCGTATTCACCTCGTTGGTGCAATACGTCGTATTGAAGGCAAAAGTCAACGTTTACTTATCAAATATAGTAATATGTGGTCGTTTAGCACACATTACTATACGGCGTATTCATCATTGGTGATACGCTCTATCGAGGTTTTCACATACCCTATAAATACAACTCATTAGCTTGGGTTATAAACACACATTGCTCCCAAAAACCCTAGAAAGAGAAAAGCTACATGAACACCACCCAAAGCCAATATCAAGTGGGAACATATTTCATATCATCACAAGTTAATTTAATCGTTTGTTTAGTATTTTCGAATTCATCATGTTTTCGTTTATCATATATATGATTAAAACTACCTCTTTTGCTACTGAAATTATGGGCTAACACCCTTTGGTGTTAGCCGAGTTATGAATACAATGTCTTTTTGATTATATGTTTACTTCGATCTAGTTTGTTTCTGACTTCTTGGATAATCTAATTGATGTTTATCGATCAAATAGTATATGCTCGTTTATATGTTTATTACAACTAGGTTTATTGCTAGATTATTATGTTTAGGAGATTGATGCCCTTCTTGAATTACAATCTTATCAGAATAGGTTAGGGTCGGTAACGACATTTCGAAGACTGTTTACCGAATTCCCCCATTAGGACTAGAGGTGGACCAAACCCCATGTTAGACTCAACGTAACCATAGCATATAAGTTAGTATAAGTGCTTTCTAGAGTTGGACCAAACCGTAGGAAGTAGGTGGGTAAACAGAAAACCCTTACCAACACACCCTTGATCCCGTTAGTCGATTCGTTGACTAATGAAAACATGAACGAGGGACGCCATAGATAAATCACTTAAGATTAGTTGAAGGACTTCATGCGTAGTGTTATTTTGGGCCCCTAATGACCTTTGTCCCGACAGGGTAGGGATATATACTATAGAATAAGGTAACTGTGACCATCTGAACTTATTTACTAAGTACGTATCACCAACTTAAATAAACTAGATCATTGCACTTATGTAAACATGAATTAATTAGACATTGTAGGATTAACTCGGCTCACACTATTTTGATCACAAACACAGTCAATTTACTCGTTTTCTAGCATAATTTAGTAATTAGTTAAAACAAATTGTGCCAACCTCTCAGGTTGAAACCCCCCCCCATCCTTCAAAAAAATAATAAATAAAAATAAATAAATAAAATGGAGAATCTTCAGGAAATAACTTTAGTTCACCCACTCTTCGCGAACGACCCATACTCACCATTTCATTAGCTACGTACGATCGGGTACACTGCTTGTTAGTGTTAAGTCTAGGTAGGTTAGTCGGTATAATATAAATATTAAAACTAGACGTAAAATAATACATCATTCATCTTTAATAACATCACCTACATTAGCTAATTGACAAACCAACTGACCAAACGAATTAATGTGATCATGCAGATTACTTCCCTCTTCCAGTTTTAACGAATACAACTCCATCTTCAAAAACAATATATGCGTCAATGACTTTGATGCATAAATATTCGTGAGTTTATCCCAAATATCCTTCATTGTCTTCTCCTTCAAAACATTGTATTTGAAGAATTATCATTGATGTGCTGTCGTGTAGGGTCAATTATTTGATTATCAAGTTTTAAATTTATATTTAGCCGACAAACCTAAAACAACACTTTAGCGAGCAGTGTACCCGGTCAAGATGGAGTTTCGCGGTAAGTAGGGTGTCGAACACTAAGAGTGAAACATTAATCCTATATTCTATCAGTATTTTAATTAGTTCTAATTAGTCTATTTACTGGTTAAACCTATGCTATATACGTTGTCTAATGATATGGGGGTTTTCAGCCTGAGAGACTGGCACAGGTTTGGTGGAAACAAATATCAATTCAATAGACAATAAACACAAAAGAAGAAAATTAGAAGATAGAAAAGCGGTACAAGCCAAATGATAGAAAACTGTATTAGCCATATTAAATCCAGTTCAATGTTGGTTTGTTTGTTTTAGTGCAATGATTTACTTATCTCGAAGCGGCATATCATTCTTAAGACTTAGGCGGGTCATCATCCTAAGACCTAGACACGATTAATCCTGTCACAATTAACGCATCCGCATAAAGCATCATTTAGTTTAATTATAATCTATCTTAGGGAATCAAAGCAGTGGTGATCCTGTTAAAACCCTAGCCCAATGGGACTTTACCCACTTATTGTTTGACGGTGTTTTATATACTGGTAGTCCACTATTCAAATCTTTATCAGTTAATTAAAAGCATGATTGCAGAAACATAAACGGGTCACCTACCGGTCCAACTAAGCTCATAATTCAAAGACAAAGACAGAACATTATTTGTGATCCTATTGGTCCAGTAATATAAAACACGATATGAAGAGCTATCCCGGTATCTAGATTACTTTTTAGGTATCACTAGACCCAGTTGAATGATAGGTCGCATATTCAAACACATAAACAAGTATGAGGTGATAAACATAATAAAACAATCAACGATTAATTAAGAAATTGATTTTAAAACAAACCAAACATTGAACTTTCATTAAGATGGCTAATACCCGAGGGTATTAGCCCACAATCATTGCAGTTATACAAGTGTAATCAAACAATTGAAATCGAACGATTAAGAGAGTAAAAATTACACGATGTCTTCTATGGAATCGTGATCAATGCTTGACCTTGGTGGCAGATCTTCTCTTCTAAAATTCGTCTTTTAATGAGTATGGTATAAAGAATATGATATTGCACACTGAAAACTCGTTTTTGAGCCTTCTATTTATAGTGTCTGAAAAAGACTCGATACGCCGTATCTGGCTAGGTCGATACGGCGTATTGGGCTCGATTCCTTGGAGTGCGCGCTACGTTCTCAATCAATCAGTGATATCATTCCCAATTTACTTTATTTACTGTATCTTTGAATAGTTATCTTCATGGATACGGCGTATGTAGACAGAATGGATACGCCGTATTGGGAATTGGTCAAACGCGTTTTCTTGTGAAGTCTTGGCGCTGATACGCCGTATCTCTTTTGTTGGATACGGCGTATTTGTCAGAAATCAGAAATCTTCAAATATCTTCATTTTAGCTCCAAATCATGCGCCTTTTAGCTTGTCTTCACAAAACACTCCTGAATTACTGCATTTATCAACTTTAAAGCAATTAAGTACCAAATTATGTAATAATTATATAAAAGTGGGCAAAACAGATGGGATAAATAATATAATAAAGTGACGTTATTTGATGTCATCAAATATCCCCCACTTGAATACTACTTGTCCTCAAGTAGACCTTAGAAAAAGTTTCAGTTTATGAAAATGTGTCCCAACCGAAGTCGAGGATTTTCCGTTTAAGCATCGTTTTGTCCTAATCACCTGTACATAACAAAGCTCCTCACGAAATATGGAAATGAAAACACTCAGATCACTCAACTAATCTAGGGTGCAACATTTAATCAGTTAGCGGTACCAGAAGTGGCATGTACAATCCATGAGGAGATAGTTGGCTCTTAGCTCGATGACAATGTAGGTAGTGTCGAATAAAATGCTCAACATCACGTGCGAGCTTGGGCCAAAAAAAGTTAGCTCATAACAGGTGGGTTGTTTTATCGATACCCAAGTGACCAGTCAATCCTCCTGCGCGCGTTTCTTGAATCAAGATGATTCGAATGCTATGACAAGGGATACAAATACATTGTTGCTTAAATAAAAATCCACTAGAAATATGGAATTCACCCAGTGAATGATTTTGAGTCGCCTAGCAGTGTGAAAATAGAACACCAAAATCTGGATCAGCAGGATATTCATGCTTGAGAAGTTCGAACCTAATAATTTTTTGTTGTACATAATTAAGCAGTGTGTATTTGCGGGATAATGCTTCCGGCGCCTTTTTCAACTTTTCCTGTGCTTATGCTTGATAGTAAAGTTAAAAACTTGAAGGAACTCCACCTATTTAGCGTGCCTTGGCTGCAGCTTGTGTTGACATTGAATATATTTTAGAGCTTCATGGTTTGAATGTAAGATAAACTCCTTTGATATCTGGTAATGTTGCCAATGATCTAAAGCTCGGATGATAGCATAGAACTCCTTATCATATGTAGCATAATAAAACGCCTTCGCATCATTGATCTTCTCACTTAAATTGGCTTATTGACGGACTTAGGGGAATCACAGCCCTAATTCCATCACCAGCTCATAACACTCGACCTCAAAACAGCAGTGAAGCACGGCAGCTCACAAAACTGAGTCGATATAGCTGCCTTTTGAGTTCTTCGAAGGCCATTTGTGCTTGTGGGTTCCATTCAAAGTGCTTATACTTGGTAACCTCAATCATTGGCGCCACAATGGAGCTGAATTTTTTTATAAATCGCTGATAGAAAAAAGCAAGGCCATGAAAGCTTCTAACATGCTAGATAGTTTTTTGCGGTTATTTGGGCCAAACTCGGATACTTGTATTTTTGTATCTATACTTGAATTCCTGTGCACTCAAGAATATCCCCAAGGAAAGGTGATTTAGTTACAAAAACAATCAACATTTTTTCTAAGTTCCCATATAGTTTCTCCCAAGCAAGGGCAGTGAACAACTGTTGTAGATAGGTTTGATGCTCCAATTCTGTCTTGCTATACACAAGGATGTCGTCGAAATAGACAACAACAAATTTATTCAAAAAGGGTTTCAATATTTGATTCATCAACCGAATGAGTAGCTAGTGCATTTGACAATCCGAATGGCATAACGAGCCACTCGTATAACCCTTCTTTTGTTTTGAAGGCTATTTTCCACTCATCGCCTTCGTATATCCTTATTTGATGATACCCGCTCCTCAAATCAACTTTAGAAAAAATGGTGGCACCATGGAGCTCATCCAGTAAATCATTTAGACGAGGAATAGGGAAACGGTACTTGATAGTGATCTTATTGATTGAACGACTATCCATGCACATTCTTCATTCTCCATTCTTCTTTGAACGAGAATTCGGAACCGGCACAGCGACTAAAGGAGCTCTCAAAGAAAAAAATAAAAAAAAGAATGAGTCCTTTCTCTAACAATCCATCAACATGTTTCTGAATCTCAGTAGTTTCCTGTGGGTTAGTACAATAAGTGGGTTTATTTGGAAGAGTTGAACCGGGAATGAGGTCGATCTTGTGTTGTATGGAACGCATAGGGGGTAAACCGGGTGGAATTTCAGTAGGAAACACATATGAGTAAGACTTTAGTAGTGATTGGAACAGTGGGTGTATGTTTGGGTGAGGTTTGTTTTCCTCTTCATCAAGTCCCAACAAAATGAACTCTTTAGCAGAGTGATATTCATGTTGTATCAAATTTATAAAAAGAGAAGGTACTCTGGATGAGGGTAGACTTTGAGGGGTTTGTTTGTGAGGTGAATGGGGGTGAGGACTATTTTCCGATTATTATGAACAAAAGAATAAGTGTTCAAATAACCATCGTGTACCACCCGACGGTCGAATTGCCAAGGGCGCCCCAATAAAACATGACAAGCATCCATAGGAATAACATCACACCAAATTTTATCTGCATACGATTTACCGATACTAAAAGATAATAAAACTCGGTGGTTTATGTTTATACCTTTGCCTTGGTTCAACCAATGGATGACATAAGGCGATGGATGAGGCTCGGTGAGTAAACCCAACTTGGAGACCATGGTTTGGGAGGCGACATTGGTACAACTTCCTCCGTCAATTATCACAAAATAAATCTTTTGAGCGACAGTACACCTCGTGTGCAAAATGGCCTCACGCTAAATTTTTTCCTCTCGAACGGGTGTACTACTCAAGGCACGCCGAACCACCAGTAGTTGACCAACATCAGGACCAACCACTTCCTCATCCGGGTCAACAGTTCGCACCTGATCATCGCAAGTTTCAACACCAAAATCATATCCTTCGGCGATTTCAAAGTCGGCGAGAGTAACTAGTCTTTTGTTTGGGCACTCAGAAGCTATATGCCCTAGTCCTTGACATCGGAAACATTTCTGAGGAGCTTTTGGGGTGTCGATATGTGGGGAATTGATATTGAAAGCTTATGGGTTTATTGGGGCTAATGTTTAGTAGAATTTGTGGGCTTAGGTATGTGGTTGGGTTTGAAAATGGCTTGTTCTCTTGTTAACTTTGATCCATTGTTAGGAATCCGACTGTATGGCTAGGATTGTGAGTTGTCAGCTAAGGTTTGAGTAATTGTGTATACCACCACATTGCAACTCGTGTTCTAGTCCCCCATAGATAGCGAACTAGGGTTTGAGGATCGTCTTTGGGTATGTCACATTTCATTAACAGGTACTCGAACTCTCGTGAATAATCTTCAGCCGACCTCGTGCCTTGTTTTAGAGAGTGTAATTGAGAAAAACTTGCCTGAATATGGTGTGGAGGAAGAAACTTCTGCTTCATCTTAGCTTTCATCTTTGGCCATGTTCGGATCTTTTCCTTCCTCAATCGCTCTCACTTCAAACAGACATGGACACCTGTTAAGGCAACTTTGCGTAGCTTCAATGCATAAATCTTGACGTTTGTTTCGTCCGTATGTTCTTGGTAGTAGAATACTCGTTCTACTACGTATCGAATCCATCTCCACCAATTCCATCGACTAACTTACCATCTACTCAAGTTTATGTCTACTTTAATATCATTAAGTGCCAACCACTGGTCTCCTCCCTTATGAACCGATCCATGAGAATTAGAATCCTCCCTGAGTTTGACAAAGAGCAACTCTTGAATTGATCTGCATAGCTTTCATTTGTTCGCCATTTCCACTTTGTCAGCCACCATAGTGATCCAAAAAGCTTCTTCAACTCAGTACTGTTTCGGGTTTCCATAGCTCTGAATACCAAATGATAGCCGGGAGCGTATATAAAAAATAGGACCTTAACCCGATTGGGAACTCTGAAAACACGTGAACGATTTTATTTCAAGCTACAACCACACCACTCGAAATCCCGCTAGGCAACCTATATTAATTCGGGAATCGTAACACCATGTCTAAATCAAATTAGCTCCAGAACACCTCCTAAAATTGCAATATTTTAGGATACAATGGAAAATTATTCTCACAAGAATAGATTGTATTGTTCCTAAAAAACAGTCTTTTCCATCCATGGATTCTCAAGTAATAAAAGAGAGTAAAAAGAAAACAAACTACCACCCATGTTCCCTAAACATACCTGACATAAGAAATTAACCAAATCCAATAAAATAAAATAAAGGAGAACTAAAAATAGCTAAAATTAATAAACGTGGGGAATTAAGTCATTATGGGATCCAACTGGATCAAGTTGATCCAGGCCTGCTGACTTTGACTTGAGTCTAGTGGAATTGTATCTGGATTGGATTCTGATGGGCTTGAATGTGGTTCCTCCTCTTGCCTATCACAATGAGCACATGACATTTTTCATTGCGCCAAAGCCTCTAATAGTCCTAATAGAGAATGTAATGTTTCATTGCACTAATATGCAATTTAGTATATTTATTTTTACTTTAAGTGAAACATAAACGAGCCTGATGACATAAACAAATTTCGAACACGAGTCTATGAGGATGTAATGTGTAATATAATATATTTCGCATTTGTATGTTTTATATATGTGAGATTTTAACTTTAATTTGATTTATAAAAATGAATATTCTTTAGTTTAAATCCCTTATCGTGAGCTATTATTCAAACCCATTTAGCAGGCAACTTATATAAAGGATACGATAGAATTAAGAAGTTAAGAATGCTGGAACAAGTTACTTTTTTCAAAGAGCGGGTATATTTGAAGGTATGTGTTACTCTAGATTTAAAGATACTAATAGAAATAGTGAATAGTTGTTCACATAATGAATTTGGGGACAATTGCGTTCTTTCTCAGTAGGTTAATAAGCATAAGCCGCTTAGCTTTACACAAGCACCTAAAAGAACTTAATATCTTTACCAAGATGCAACAAGCAAATAAGCTCCATAATAAGCTTAGCTAAACAACCCATTTATGTGACTTGAATACTTTGTTGTTTGTTTTATAATACTTTTAACATATAAATAGTGTATGAATTTTACTTATAGAAGAAGAATTGTTAGGACAATTTATGTAGGACCATATCCATACATTGCAATTGTGCGCTGTTGCATACATAGATGAAGAGAAAACCACCAAATTTACTTGTCCTTGATGTAGGGTTAATCGTTATGATCTTATTACTTGCTTTTTAATATTGCTACATGTTTCACGCATTTGTCTTTTTGGTCCAACTATTTTTCAAATTATGAGCAAATAGTTGAGTTTTCAAAAATTGTTCGCCCCCAATTGAGGCTTAAAAGAAGAATGTTGAGGACATTTGTTTAGTATCCTAAAATTTAAGTAATCAAGGTACATTTCTGCTAAATTAGTAGGAATTTTTTATACCTGTCATTTTTTTTCTGAACGCGGATTATATAGAAAACAAAAGAATAGCAAGGAAAGCTAGAAATTCACAAGTAGCAATATGCGGGTTTTTTAAGCCAATCTACCAACTAAAGACTTTTTATATCTATGATTTACATACAAATGAAGGATCAGGCTGACTAACCACTCAAATAAATCGCCTTCACGAAGGACAAGCCGAACCAAAAATGCTCTTGTTACGGAAATTCCAAATGTACCACCACAAGACATAACAAACGCCTTCGAACAACTCTTTATGTTTAGAATGAAGACGATACTTTAACGAATCATTCAAACCATCATCATAAGAGAAACCCACACGACATCAATCTCCCACCATAGCTAAACCTTTCGAAATGAGCTCTCCTAATATAGGGCAAGTAAAGATAAATATGGATAGATGATTCCACATTTCTTTTCGCATCAAGGGACATAGAATCGGACTCGAATATCCATGCCTCTTTTAGAGATGTTCAACCGAGTAGGTAAGATGTCCAACTTAACTTTCCAAGCGTGAATATTGACTTTAATAGGCACGACTTTTATCAACGGGTTTTGGAAGAGACCACTGGTAACGAGTTTGCGTCAAGGAGATTCCTAACCGAAGCGACTGTAAACTCGCCACAACCTTCTAAAGACCATCTTCCAACGATCTTCAGAATCGAAAGAGTAATTCCCTCCTAACGTCACAGATGAATATCTTGAAGCTCTTCACTCCTGCGTCTTGGAGCTGCTACAAACGAACACAGAAATCATCATTAGATAGACTTCAACGCCACTGAAAAATTTTTTGAGTCTCCAATGCATACATTATTGAGAAAGTCAGATGGAAAGTGTTGTCGCCCCCTCTATTTGTCCTCCCAGAAAAAGAATGTCTCACCACTTTTGCCCATCTTTTCTGGAATGAAACCCATCAAATTAGTCCTCTGCCTCTGAATATGATGAACCTCCTTAACGATATCCAACCATAAGGACGGATGGTGGCTTCGAACTGTTTACGCGGGATCTTTCGCTTCTCCATGTATCCCTTAAATAAATTTGGTCCATAAAGCGATTGTTGTGTCAGAAACCTAAACTCATTTAAATAAAAGAGCTCTAATTAAGAGCGTAGAAATCGTAAACTCCAAGACCTCCCTTGTCTTTAAAAAAAAAAAAAAGAATGAATCCAAAACTTTATTCATTTAACCCATATTGGCTTTCTTCCGTGTATGCTCGATACCATTAAGTAAAATGACATCTAATGATTCCATATTGAGGAAAACCTTCCGCTGAACTTTAATAAGACATATGGTATATGGCAACAACCTAGGACATATTTCAGAAGAGTTATCTGCCCCGATAGATAATGTCTTCACTTGTGTCATTAGATAAACGAGTTAAAATTATTATTGACAATTCTCGCTCCGACGATTGAATCCCTAAAGAGGAAAGAAGAAAAGAGAAAAAGACAATAAGGCACCAACCTTATAACCAAAACGAGAAATACACTTTGAAGAAGTGCACATCCAATAGTTCTGTTGCTCCTGATACCACCTTGTCGCTAGAACCGAAATCCCATGAGTTTTAATTTTGAGCATGTTTATCCGTATACCCGAAGCGTGATAAAACAGTCCTACACCGAAAAAGTATCAATATTAGCTTCGCTCTAATGACCCATGAAAACCGCATCATCCGCATAGATTAGATGAGAAACTTGAAGAGAAGAACCAACCTGAATACCTCTAAATAAGCCTGCTTCCACCACTCTTTGCATCGAGATATGTAGACTCTCCATGATCAAAAGAAACAAGAACGGCGAGAGAGGATCACTTTGCTTTAGGCCTCTATGGAACTGAAATTTCTTAGTAAGACTACCATTCACAATAACCGAACATTTGAAAGAGAGTAAGCAATTTTGGATCCAACCACACCACTTCTCACCAAATCCGAACCTTTTTAAAACGTCATCCAAGTAATCCCAATGGACCGAATAATATGCCTTTTCAAAGTCTACCTTAAATATCATCGTATGCTTCTTTTTCATCTTACACCATTGAAATAACTCATTTAAAGTGAATGGACCATCTAGAATCTGCTGTTTCGCCACAAAAGCTGATTGAACATCGGATACTAAGTCTTCCAAAACAACCACCAAACGGTTTGCCAAAATCTTGGCAATAATCTTGTATAAACTTTCAATTAAAGTGATAGGTCTGAAATCTTTCATCATTTTAGCCTCTTGAGTCTTTGGGATTATAACCTGTCATTGCATTTGCAGGTCATTTTTCTCACAGATCCTGACTACTTGATGCAATACTTGATGGATTTGGAAGACAAGAAATTCCAAAATGTTTCCAAGGAAGGGGTTAAAACTTGAAAAGGATTCCAAAGAAAAAGATCACAAGAATCGTTCAAGGAATTTACTAAGTGATGGAAGTAAACTCTCGCCACTGAGAGTGTTCACAATGTAAAGATCGGTAGCCGTTTCGTGTGTTTTTGAATAGTCAACCATATTAAAGTATTTAAAACGGGTTGCAAGAGGCTATTGCTATATTTTTAAGAGTTTACTATTCTTACTTTTTCGAAGTTTACATTTAAATGATCATAAGAAAACGTGCGCTACTAGTAAGGGGATAACGAGTGAATTATAAATAGGTTTAGGCTCATGCTTTTTGTAGCCTTTGATCTTTGTTCATTTAACACTAAGCATTCCCCATAAAACTCTAATCTCATTATATGGCTGCAGATAGTTATAAAATATATTGTTTCCAATGAAGCACCTCTCTAATACTCTTTTGACAAAATACCCCGCCGTGAAACGCGGAGGTTAAAACCGAGTTTCTATATATTAAAATTTTGGATGCCTCCAAATTTGATATAATTAATATTTTTTTATGATATTAATATTGAAAATTTATATACGTGAGATAACTATGAACCAACTGGGCAAGCTTAAGTTGGACACAAAGGATCCTTTGAGAGGTTTCAGTTCGAGTCTCACCTATGGACTTCAGTAGGCGTAAATAAATAGAAGCGAGGAGTGGAGTTTTATCCCCTAAGCGATTGTTCAGGCCCAATGTATGCACTGTGGGCGTCGAATCACGAACTACTAACTTTGCCGTTCGCAATATATATATACACACACACACACACACGTGAGATAAAATCTACTAAATGAATCTTATGCTGTGTTCTCGAGTTAAAGTTAAGAAAGAAAATGAAAGAAAATGAAAAAGAAACATAAGATATTGTGTTCTCGAGTAGCACTTAAGGAGGAAAAGAAAATGAAATAGAAGTAAAGTTAGTGTAATTTTGTTGATTTCTAAAGTAAAGTGTTTCCTCCCAAAATTGGGAGGAAAGTGTTTACTTTCCATTTCTTTACTTTTCTTTAATAACTAAACTTGAGAACACAGTATTAATCTATTTTTTTTTTCAAATACCCTACTATAATCATATCGTGATCTCATTTTATAATACCTACGGAGCTATTGAAACTATTGAAACTATTTTAGTAAAATTGAATTGTCTCAATTCTCGAGCAATCGCACCAAAAACTAGAGTTCCTTTTGAATGTCCTTCATGATCAATCACAACTGCAGCATTTTATGATACCGTTGTCACGTTCAAGTTCTTAGATGTCACGTCTTTTTTTTTTATATGAATGTGTCAATTCTCATATTATTTAAAGACTTGTGAATGAATGACGATACACACACCCCAATTATAAAAATGAAAGTTAAAGTGAAAGTGGTACCAACAAACCGCAGTTAAGTTGACGGTTTGGTTTGATGGATTTCACATTAAAAAAACATAGACACAACACAAGTCCTAGTTTCACTTAAAACCACATGCTAATAAACAATCAACAACTACCACTATATATTAGTATCTCTCATATTTACATCTCAAATCATCAAACCACATACATACACTCACAAAAAAACAAAACAAAGCACTACCATAATATTCAAGTAAGGATCCTAATTTATAGTGGATAATAGGAAAAAGTGAAGCAAACAAGAAGCGTACCAACAAGGGTCAGGATCAGGGTCAGGGCTCGAGCTTATATGACCTAGAGCTGGCTAGCAATGTGAAGAACTACTACTTGGTCTGGTCGAAAGCTTTTCTCAAGCGAATCAACTCGCAACCATTCACGTCGTACTCCGAGGCTTCTATTTCCATGCTCGTTGATTGCTTTAGTCCTTAATGACGATGTAGAATAAAAAACATGACTAGAAAATGCATCTTGTGGTTTATAGTTGATTAGTTGTTCCTTTTGCTCCATTTTGTACTTTTCTACTTTACGTATTATAAAATCTTGTTTCTAAATGTCATTTCTTTTGCGACCCACTTCATATTGTGCATGCATGTATATTATGCGTGTATATTTGAATTAAACACTTGTGACTTAATAACCAGAATAAGTAGAATTTATTGTTTATATGGCCTATTTAAAGTACTCGTATGGTATTTCATTAAGCAGGAGTTTTTATCCCAAAAATCTATTCTTGTAAGTTTTGAAATATTCGAGCTGAATTTTTCTAGCTGATTTTCTTTTTTTGGGTCGCTTTTTTCCTTAGTTTTTACGTTATCCATCATTGCTTCTGTTTTATAAATCATGGTTATTTGCTGACACAAAAGTACATCGGGCTTTATCCTTAATGAAAGAGAAAGATGATAAAATAAAAATCATTCCCTTAGCTTTAGCAACTGATATGTTACTCAATAATACAATTCACAAATGTGGCACTGTAGCAGCTACAGTGCTTGCTACAATGCTACAGTACAGGCCAAAAAATTAGCCCAAAATCCGGCCGAAACTAAAAAAAAAAAAAAAAAATTACAAAACGGACCCTCAACTTTTAACTGTTTACGACTTTTTCACATAAATTAAAAAAAAAAAAAATGCCCTCAAGTTTTTTTTATTCGCCCCCCGCCGCAACGCGCGGGTTAAATTCCAACTCGTTATTACTCAAACTCTCATCTTCTTCCTCAAAATAAAAGAACTAAAAAACCTGTTGCAACCGACCCTTTCTTCTTTTTCTTTCTACTTGGAGTTCTCTATTTTATGTGGGTATGCACCCCATTTTTTTCTCTACTTCCTTTGGGTATGCACTCTTTGAAATTTGGTTAGCAAAACATCCAAAACTATAATCTTTTATTAGAAACAAGATTTACATAGTGATGGAAGTTAATCGATAGCTCTTTTTGGATTGTAAAGCTAATTCTTTCAAAAAACACATCTGTAGATCTATGTTCACTAACATTATTGTGCATAACCTATTAGACTCTCTTAACAAATAAAGTATACTCATGATGCCGAGTCCTTATATAACTTTATATCCATCTCAAGAACATCACCACAGACTTTCGGGATCTCAATGTCTGAATAGCTTTTCCACGAAGATGTTGTAATTGATGTCTGATCCCGACAACAAATCTAGTGATTCCTGTCTAAGGATTAAGTTTCAGATGGATGCATGCTGTAATGGATGTTTGACTTTTGAATGCAAACTAATTATTTAGTTTGCAATAATTCCAAATCTACTACGATCCCTAAATTTGTAAGCCCATTTATAGAACTACACTTTTTTTAAGCTAAACTCAATGTAACATTTCGGTTAGATATTACATCAATTATAGTCGTCTCGGAGTGAAAAGTAGTTAGTCGACTCTCAGAAGTCAAATACAGAATAGGTATTGAACGGGTCAAAGTACAAGTAACGTTCAAACTGACAACATTATATGCTTTTTACTTTTCATCAAGTGTTCTCATACACGCACAAATATCAGACAGTGTAATTCTTTCTATTTTGGGGGTTATTCACTAGTATAACTTATTCAGTCCTTATTGCTTAATATATTTGTTTCCATCTCGAGAGAAAAGCCAAAGGTTTTCCAATGCCATCAAGGCGTGGTCTAATATCCTTACTCAAGTGGCATTTAATACTTGAAGTCATCAAAAGGAAAACAGTGTCAGTACGACTATTTTCATATTAGCGGCGATCTCCTGCCGACTACAGTGACAGTCTTCTATAATCATCTTCACTAATCATAATGTTAAGGTAACTTCTATATAGTTCCGTGTAGTGTACCACTGGCTACCCTTATGCATTGAGTTTAAAATTTCACCAGTAATATTATCTAACTTTCATTCTCCTCATACACGCTTTCTAATCCCACATGTTTAAGTAACTATCTAATTGAAGTACTTATCTGAAAATGGTGTTTGGATTTGCTTTATTTTGTAAAAAGCAAAAATCCGTGAAAAGTAATGAAGATAATCACAAGCAGCTCGGATACACAAAACAGCTTTAGAAATAAGCCAGAAAAACTTTATAAACCCAAACAATCCATATTAACCTAAGGAATCTTTTCATAACTTATTGTGTTCGATACGGCTATTAGCTAATAAGTACTTTTGAGTTTAGATAAAGCCATTTAGCTTATGCTGGTCAGCTTATTTAAAATACTATTCTAGGAAACTGTTTTTGATCATCTTATCTGAAAACTTCTGCTTATTTAAATCATTATGCTTATCAGCCTTTTGTTTTTAAAACCACTTATTACAAGCTCAAACAATCATATAATAAGCAATATAGCGGCTTGTGGCTTTATGAGTTTTCGGCTTATGTGTCGATAAGCTCAGTTTTTTGGCTTATTTGGAACTTTTTCGTCTTTAATAAGCTCCAATAAGGTCCAAGGTGTTGTTTTTCGGCTTATATAGCCAGCTATGGCATATTTTGTTTTGGGCGTTTATGTTTCGTAATTCTCATTTTTTTTGTGGGCTTTATTTTGAAATCTTTTCGGCCGTAAGTTATATAAGTTTCTTATTAATAATACGCTTATATAAGCCAAGAGTTTCAAAATAAGCCATGAGCTTATGAAACATAAGGCCAAAACCAAATAAGCCATAAGCCGAAACAAACACTCGATAATAAGGCACAAAAAGTGAGCTTATGCCATAAGGGCGCTATATAAAGCATCCCCTATATCATCCTACACATCATTAGGTTCGATAAAAAATCTTTCTTTTACACAATATAACAAACAAAAACCAGGTATAATCAAGAAGAGAGAAGCAGCAACCTTAATAAAGGAAGAAACAGCGGTAAATTCACCATGACAATCACCAGGTTCCATATTAACATAAGTAGTGGCACCTCTACACCACTCGCCCCCAGTCTCCACCGCCTGCACCTCCGCCGGAGTCGTACCTTGCACGTAAAGATAACTCAGCGGCGCGTTATCTGAGCTAAATAAATAAGTCTTTATTGAAAATGAGCTTATTATTTGGTTTATAGTTTTTTGGTGTTTTGTAGTTATATAAGTTGAGGGACTGATTGTGCATTTCTAGAAGTTGCTATGATAAAGATGGGTGCTGATTGAAGTTGGTTGATACCTGAGGGTTCTTTATGGAAATTCTCCGTGTATATAAAGAGAGTAAAAAGAGCAGATACATCAACACACTCTCTCTTATCAAACGTAATTATCAAACCCTAATATTCATCTCTCTCAATCGTTCAGTTATAATCATTCGACTAAGATCACCTTGATCTTGTCAATTTTGTAATCGTTTGATTATTATCACATAGATAATAATCTGATCTTGTATTATTTTTTGGAGATTGTATTGTTGACAATTTGTGTCAACGAATTGTTTCTTGGTTGTTTGTTAAAAAAAAAAATAAAAGTTATAATAGATTTAGACATCGTCTTTGATACCATCGCACAGTGGTATCAGAGCCAGGTTGCTGATTTGGTTGAGATCTGATTTTTAAGGTAAAGTATGAGATCTACATCCTCATCTTTTTCCTTAGAGGCATGAAACCTTGGCGTTTGTAAAGTACTTGCACTGTTAGTTACTTCTGAAGCACCTGCATGTGGGTTAACTTGATTCTCCAAAGATATAGGAATATAATTCATAGAATAAGTAAGATAGTCAATATCAAACACCCATCTATACCCTACACCTTTGACATTGGGTTTATCTTCAAGAAAATTAACATGCAGATTTACTTCTACTCTTTTGGTTACTAAATTATAAACCCTATAGGCTTTGCTATTTAGTGAGTAACCAACTAAGAAATCCTCATCAGATTTTCCATCAAACTTGCCAAGCACACTAAGAGTATCTAAAATGTAGACCAGACACCCAAAAGGCTTATGTAGCTGATTATTGGGTAACTGGTGCTGATCGTAGATCGATCTTAGAATACACGCTAGAACCTTGCAGCTGATCAAATAAATCATCGATTCTCGGAAGAGGATAATGATTCTTGATAGTCAACCTGTTCAACTCGCGATAATCTATACACATCCTGAAAGATCCATCTTTCTTCTTCACAAACAAAACCGGTGCTCCCCACGGTGATGAACTTGGATAAATAAATCCTTTCTCTAACAGCTCTTGCAATTGTACCGACAACTCTTTCATCTCAGACGGTGCCAATCTATACGGTGCACGTGCAACAGGTGCAGCCCTCGGCACTAGATCGATTCGAAACTCAACTTGCCTCGGCGGTGGCAGTCCTGGTAACTCCTCAAGAAACACCTTAGGAATGTCACGAATTATAGGCACGTCTTCCAATCGTTTCTCCTTTGATTTCTTCTTGGTAACGTGTGCCAAAAACAAATGACAACCTTGCTCAATGTACTTACGAGCCTTAATACACGAACTAATCTTCAATCGAGATCCACCTTTGTCACCTTCAACTATCAACGTCTTATTCTCATACGGTATACGAACAACTTTCTCGCCATAGAAGATAACGACATCGTGCTTGACAAGCCAATCCATACCGATGATGACGTCAAACGTACCAAGATCAATCGGCATAAGATCGATTTCAAAAATATGGTTCACTAAACTAAAAGTGCAACCTTTTAAAACAGTGTTCGTACTAACTACCCCTTCCTCAGTAAATATTCTTCATTAAACTATCTCTTTTTAATCGGTTTGATATCAATGCATTAACTTTAAATAGTGTTCACAAATGCATCCTATCGGAACACGAATAAAAAACTAGAAGAAACGCGGTTTTTAGAAGAAACGTACCTTACCACATTCGGGCCCTCTTGGCTCAGCGTCTTTAATAGCATAGCTCGGACTATGAAATTATCCAACTTCTTCTTGCTTTAATCCTTGTCTTAAGTAACATCGGTTCCTGTATGATCCTTGCTCACCTTAGAATCTTAACAAGTCGGGATGGGCTGAGCGTTAGCACCAGTAGCAACATTATTCTCCTTATAATACCTCGACTTGTGTCCAATCTTTCCACATTGTGACATTTGATCGTACTGTCGTGGACCAACCATGATGTAGTAAAATACATCATTCATCATACAAGGAAGTTTTCCCATCATAGGAGCGGTAACCATGGCATCGTGTGTTATCATGATTTTTGGTATTATACGAAAGTGTGACGTAGTTTCCTTTTGATTGCCCTTACCACTACTATTTCCACCTTGGTGATTCTCCCACTTTTGCTTCTTTCCTTGTAGAATTCTTAACTTATAAATGCGATCAAACAAAGGTTGATTGTGAACCCACAAATGGTTTAAATCATTATATCACTAACACTTATAAATGCGATCAAACTCTCAATGTCAGTGTAGGTTCTCTTAACTTAAGTGAAAGTACATTTTGCAATCCTGAAAAGGAAAGACTCAGAGTTTGTTTGTTAAAAAAAGTGATATATCAAAAACCAAGGGTTCTAGGAATTTATGTATGATGAACAAGGACAATGGCTATTCATTACTTTATATCAACACCTGTGCTTCATGATAATGGCGTCTGTAGACAACACTTCAGGCCCCGTTCCTCAAAGAAAAGAAAGGTGTACGCTTCAGTGCGCTTTATCTTCAAAAGAAGAGAAATCTTCTTGTATCCTAAGTAAATATATAAAATCATAAAAACACAAAAAGATTTTTGTATTTTTATTTTTTATTTTTATAAAATTTTATAAAAACAAAATACAAAATTAAAAAATCAGAAAAAGACAAAAATATATTTTCACGTCATGCTTTCTAGCATCGATAATATTTACGGCTTCAGAAATGTCATTCAACAATGGCACAAAGCTGTAAATAAAGTTCGAATAGAAAACATGACATATGGCTTGCTATTATTTCAGATAGCAACCCGGTCATCATCTTAAAGGCAAGTATTTCAAAAAGAAAACTTGACCTCTCAACGGGAATTTATTCTCGGGCATGGTCTACTTTATGACCATGCAAAGGCTTGTGTTTACTTTGCAACACAACCCGTGCTTGACAAATCAATCACAACAACAGTCCACCACATCAAGTAGTAATCAAAAGATAGTCATTCGTTTTTCATCATAAGAGAGTTAATACATGGTTGCATTGTTTCATAAAATGATACAAATCGTTACAACCAATAGTACTAGTTCTACTAACTGAGGATTCAGTTTAGTGATTACACAACAAAAGAAACTACAAATGAAACTAGACTACTAACATGATTTCTCTTCACGACTCTTTCGGCGATGAACTCTTCACATCTTCGATCGGAACATCAATAGCTTCATTCGGTCTTTCTTCAAACACGAATCCCTTACAAATCATCTTTTGATAGAAATCATAAGATCAAACTCTAGTCAAATAGAGATCTCTCTCAACTCGTTCATTCTGCATATAAAGGAATGTGTTGCTCAACTTCGCTTCTTTAAGTTCCTTCTTCAATTTCTTACACTCAGCTTTCTCTTTAACATTACTGAGCTTCTCAACCAACCTTTCCATTGCAGCCGTTCCTTGATCCACACTAGAACGTACTTCATTACCCAAGTCCAAAATTAACTTACCATAAAACTTATCCTTTGCCTCACTTTTCTTCTTGACCAATGCATACGCCGTCTTACAACCATACAGTCGTCTTGAAAAATTAACCATTCGACCAAAAAGAGAGTCAATGCCCCGTCTCACGAAGCCATGTAGTAATCTATCACCATCCTCTTGAGGAATAGCGGCAGTAGACGATTCACCTACCTTATAGACACTAACAGGAACAGTCTCATCCTCATGCTCAATTGGATTTTCAACCTTAATCTTATTATCAGGTTCAAACTCAGAAGCAGGTGGCGGAGGATTAAGGGAATCCGTCTCTTCATAAGGACATGTCAACTCTGGCTCATTTTCATCTTCCTTAATGTCGACTTCCATATCATCTTCTTCTTCTTGAGGATCTTCTTTTTCCTCAAATTTTTCTTCTTCCAGTTCCTCGTCTTCATCTTCTAAGACATGCTCAGGAACAACAGGAACATCGTTGTGTTGATTCGGCTCAATAACGAGCACCTCATCATCATGATTCAAGTTTGCCATGATAATCTATAAAATATCGTATAATACTTACTTAATAGAGTATCACTTCATATTATCGTTCAATAGCGTTCCAACGATAATACTATTATCAAAATAACAGTTCGTATCTAAGCGCAACAATTAAAAATTTACAATTTGCGACTCTTTTTCAATCCGAATATATCTCGATTACATTTCAAACATATATAATGATAGTTATCATATAATCACATGACATTCTATGCATACAACACATGCATAAAAGTACCAATACATAATGCTTTATGCATCTAACACATGCATAAATTTATCCAATCACAATGCATAGTTAAATACAGGTAAATTATTTAACCAATTATACATACCATACGTACATAAACACACTTACACGTAACAACTTATAAATGTAACTTACATGTAACCAATGGCAATGAGGAGTCTTGGCGTGCGTGTAGAAGCGTTATAGTTTAGGTTTTTCAAAAATAACTCGACCCATTTCTTTATACCCTTAGACTCTTGATATTACTTTGACATCTAAAATAATTACAATCCGAGTTTTGAAAACAACCTAGTTCTCTATAACCGAAGCTCTTGATACCAATCTGTAACACCTGCCCCGAGGTGCATCGGATTGCGCAACGGAAATTAGCAATTTGGTGTTACTAAATAGCATCCTTCACTACGATAATTGAAAATGACTCAAATAAGACGTTTACCAAACATGTGTTCCAAAATTATTCAGAGTTAAAATGCGTTTAGGTCCCATAGAATCGTAACCCCAACCATATAGTATTTGAAAGACAATTATTCAAATAAAAGACATTGTTTTAAACATAACACAAGACATTGTTTTTGAAAGACCAGAACACACAAGTAGCCTTTCCTTTAATTCAACCACCATACACACACGACATCTCCACGCCATCGTTGCCTTCAACCTTGATTACTTGGGATAAAACATGTTTAAAACGTCAACAACAAAGTTGAGTAAAATTCATAGAGTTTAAAGTAATCAGTAAGTAAAGATCTTTGAACACATAATTAGTTCTTGGGAAAACAAAGCAACAAATGCAATGCATAGCAACTTCTTTTCTTTCGCGCATTAAGCTCATGACACCGAATGTTAACTATATGGTATTTCATATGTTTAAGTGCCCCAAACTAGGTATTATTGTCATATACCTTCTATATTTCTAATAACAAAATGTCCGTTTGATAGGGTGTTCACAAGGATTCAAACCCGAATAGGGCTGTCAAACCCAATAGATCTATTTAATGCATTAGCGTTCACCCATTATAGGCGATTGACGGTTCATGAATTAAGGGACTTCGACAATAGCAACCTATGCGGAAACAATCTCATATCAGGTCTAGCATACCATAAATTATATGTGTTCAATTTTATAAAAAAAACATGTACCCCCTCGCGGGTTTAAAACATTTAAAATAGTTCAAAAGTGAGGCTATGAACTCACCTTAAGCAAAAGATCCAAATCAATCAATCAACAAGCACAATAAGCTTTACGTCTCAACCGTGACCTATATAATACATATATGGCGGTATGTGACTAATAATATATTAAATCATATAATGTATTACTATTACGTATATAATCATATACTAAAATCTCCAAGTGCGATACAAAATATTTTGCTTGACGTATTCATCAATTATTACAACGTTTCTTACAAAGTTTACATTTTTAGAAAGTTTGCCGAAAGTAAGGATAATATAATCCAAACTTAGCATTTCATCTTAATTTAACTAAAATTACGAACCCTTTACTTGTTATAAACTATATTCAAAAGTATACGCAAGTTTGACTTTTAAAAGTCAAACTTCATAGTTGACTTTTACCCCAAAATGACCCAAACTTGACTTGGCCGTAAAATCTTCGTTTTTAATAGTTACAAGGTCTACCTTATATCAAAACGGACCTTAGAACATCCTATATCATAATCAAAAGCCTAATTTAGATTTCAAAAATTTCTCGACACGCTATGGTCAAGTCAAACTTTCTGGTCAACAACAGTCAACAAAAGTCATACCAAAACTTATTTTTAGCAAAATCTAATCCTTCCAATATGTTTAACTAGCCTAATAACATGTACAAAAACCATCAAACATATGTTCATACTTGAAATACTTTTAAACCCATTTTGCACTTGAATCAACTAGCTACAATTACATACATGTAATATATCACTTTTAATCAAACAAGAAACATAACTAGAAGCTTACAATGCTAGAACAAAGATCAAATATGGTTTCCCCTTGTGCTTTATAAATTGTACGCAAATCCAAAGACCAAACCATAACCTTTTTCAAACAACCAACACTAAAATAACAACAATCTAACACCCCTAAACACTTCCTTATACACCAAATCACTGGAAATTGACCAAAAACCCAACTTCTTCAATACTTAGTGCATGTGAGGTTTCTTTAGTGAGATTTTTAGAGGATTGAACAAGGATTAATATGGTATAAACGGATTTAAATACATGTAAGTAATGAATTTTTGATGGCAAGATTATGTGTATGTGTGGGTTTCGAACGACAAGGAGGAGGGAGAGACAAGAAATATGAATTTTTTTGGTAAAAGGATTATGAGTGTATGTGTGCTAGTATTTATAGAAAAGAACTTTAATCATTTGACAACTTTAACCCCTCCTTTCATAAGTCCTTACAACGTTAATACAAAGCGGTTATATTTTCGTTACTTAGTTGACTAAACACGGGTGACATCACGTTTGTAAATATATTTAAATCCGTCTCACTAAATATAGTTTAAAAACTTTAATAAAATGTTAAACCTCGTAAAACACGACCTTTAAACACGGTTTTTACAAAAACTCGAGGAAACGACGAAAAATACAAAATTAACATGTTTACGCTCTCGGAGCAATAAAATATATTTTTCTGACTGCCTTAAATGCTAAAAACAAATAGAAACTAAATCACGAAATGAAATTCACCAATAAATGGAAATTCTAATCAACCACATATAGCATAACGACTATAATTATTTACGCAATTAAAAAATAACTATTTTAGGCTAGGGACAGATGTTGACCTAAAACTCAGGTTGTTACACTATATTGGGAACTTTATGCCCCCTAAATATGATTTGGTACTTACTGATGAGGGAGAATATCTTTTTAGTGAGTTAGTAACTAGTATACCTAATATTGCAACAAGAGAAGCTAAGACTTGTGTATCAAAACCTAAGTCTGTTAGTGAACCTCTTATTGAAGACTGGATATTTGAAAGTGAGGATGAGAATGAGATTGAGTTCAAATCTAAACAGAGAAAACCTAGTTTTGCCAAAACAGAATTTGTTAAATCTAATGAGCATGTGAAAACACCTAAGGAGTCTATTAAGAAGGTAGAGAACAAAAGGCAAGCTAAATACCCTAGGAAAAACAGTCAAATCCCTAGAGGTAACCAGAGAAACTAGAATAACTTGATGACTCATAAATTAGGAAGTAATTCTGAGTTTAAAAATAAAGCTTGTTATGAATGTGGTAGTTTTAATCATTTGATCAAAGATTATGATTTGTATGAAAAGAAAATGTTAGACAAAACTATATGGAACAATGCTAGAAAGGCAAATCATCAAAATTCTCAAAGAATGACTCACCCTCATCCAAAAGGAAATTTTGTTCCCAAAGCAGTCTTAATAAAATCTGGCATTAAAACATTTAATACTGCTGGGCAAAACTTTTTAAAAGCAGCAGTATCAGTTAATTCTGCCAGACCAATTAATACTGCCTACCCAAGACCAACAGTGAATATTGCAAGGACATCATCAAATGTTTTTAATAGAGAACATACACATGTTAGAAGGACCTTTAACAAGTCTACAACAAATAAGAACGGTAATTTAAAAGAAAAAGTTAATACTGTTAAGAGAGATATTACTACTGCTGGGCCAAAAGCAGTAGTAAGTGATAATAAGGGGAATAAGGCTAATGCTGTTAAGGCCACAACATGTTGGGTTTGGAGACCAAAGCAAAAGGTTTTAGACCATGTCTCCAGACACAATGGTGCATCAATAAATTTTAAAAGATTTAATTATGTTGATGCACAAGGCAGATCCAAGTCTGTAATGGCTTGGGTCCCTAAGAGAGCCTGATTCTCTTATTTTTGTGCAGGGCAATCCACAGCTAGAATTACAGGAAAAAGGAGTAATTGACAGTGGATGCTTTAGGCACATGACTGGAAACATGTCATACCTCTTAGATTATAAAGAAATTGATGGTGGATTTGTTGCATTTGGAGGAGATCCTAAAGGAGGTAGAATCACTGGTAACGGTAAAATCAGTACAGGTAAATTGGATTTTGAAGATGTGTACTTTGTTAAGGAGCTTAAATTTAACCTTTTTAGTGTCTCACAAATGTGTGACAAGAAAAACAATGTTCTTTTTACAAACACTGAATGTGTTGTTTTGTCTCCTGACTTTAAGCTACTTGATGAAAATCATGTCTTGCTTAGAGTTCCTAGAAAAGATAACATGTACAGTGTTGATTTAAAGAATATTGTTCCTTCAGGAGGTCTAACTTGTCTCTTTGCAAAGGCCACATTAGATGAATCTAATCTCTGGCATAGAAGGCTTGGGCATATAAATTTCAAAACACTGAACAAACTAGTGAGGGGAAACCTTGTCAGAGGTTTACCTTCAAAGATTTTTGAAAATAATCACACATGTGTTGCTTGTCAGAAAGGAAAGCAACATAAAGCCTCTTGTAAGACCAAGACTGTAAGCTCAATCAGCCAACCATTACAAATGTTGCATATGGATTTGTTTGGGCCAACATTTGTAAAGAGTCTAATGAAAAAGGTGTACTGCCTAGTTGTCACAGATGACTATAGTAGGTTTAGTTGGGTTTTCTTCTTAGCCACTAAGGATGAAACTAGTGAAATCCTTAAAACATTTATTACAGGCATAGAAAATCTAATAGACCTTAAGGTAAAAGTAATCAGATGTGACAATGGAACTGAATTCAAGAATAAGGTCATGAACCAGTTCTGTGAAATGAAGGGTATTAAGAGGGAATTTAGTGTTGCTAGAACTCCACAACAAAATGGAGTAGCAGAAAGGAAAAATAGGACACTAATAGAGGCTGCTAGGACTATGCTAGCTGATTTAAAATTGCCAACAACTTTTTTAGCTGAAGCAGTTAATACTGCTTGTTATGTTCAAAATAGGATGTTAGTTATCAAGCCTCACAACAAGACCCCTTATGAACTTTTTCTAGGTAGAAAACCTGCCTTAAGCTTCATGAGACTATTTGGGTGTCCTGTTACTATTCTTAATACATTAGATCACCTAGGAAAGTTTGATGGAAAGGCTAATGAATGGTTCTTTGTAGGATACTCTACCAATAGCAAAGCATATAGGGTATTCAACAATAGAACTAGGATAGTGAAAGAGAACCTGCATGTTAAGTTTAGTGAAGAAACACATAATATTGCAGGAAATGGACCTAATTGGCTTTTTGATATAGATGCTCTAACAATATCTATGAATTATAAGACAGTTGTTGTAGGTAATCAAACTAATGGTAATGCAGGTACCAAAGAAAACATTAATGTAGGTCAAGCTAGGAAGAAGATAATACCTGATTAAGAGTATATACTACCACCATTGTTGACATCTGATCCATCACTCTCTAAAAGTTCAAAGGATTCTCCTGATGCTGGATTCAAACCATCAGGGGAGGAGGAAAAGATAGATTCTAAACGTCAAGAGAATGAAGATAGTGAGGTGCCAAATATTCAAGAGCTAAGAGTTAATCAAGAGCAGGATGCAAATGTCAACATCACTAACAACATTAATACTGTTAATCTAACTGTTAGTGCTGCCGACATAGAAAATAATGTTGTTGATGAGAATATATTCTATGGATGTATTGATGATCCAAATAGCCTAATTTGGAAGAGATTGTCTATTCTGATGATGATGATGATGAAGTTGGTGCAGAGGCTGACATGAACAATTTGGCTACAAATGTGACTGTTAGTCCTATTCCATCTACAAGAGTTCACACGGATCATCCACTTGAACAAATCATTGTAGATATACATTCAGCACCTCAAACCAAAAGGATGACAAAGAATGTGACTGAACATGGTATGTTTAGTTCAGTGCAACAGAGAATCAACCATAAAGATTTTCAAAATTGTATGTTTGCTTGTTTTCTATCACAAGTAGAACCCAAAAAGGTGATCCAAGCTTTGACAGATCAAAGCTAGATAGAAGCAATTCAGGATAAGCTTCTATAGTTTAAATTACAAAAGGTTTGGACTTTGGTTGATTTACCATATGGCAAGAGGGCTATTAGTACTAAATAGGTATACAAAAACAAGAAAGATGATAGAGGTATTATGGTTAGAAACAAGGCAAGACTGGTGGCACAAGGTTACACCCAAGAAGAAGGAATTGATTATGATGATGTTTTTGCTCTTGTTGCTAGGATAGAAGCATTCAGGTTATTTTTGGCCTATGCATCATTTATGAGGTTTATTGTGAACCAGATGGATGTGAAGAGTGCCTTTTTATATGGTACTATTGAAGAAGAGGTGTATTTGTGCCAACCTCCTGGTTTTGAAGATCCACAATTCCCTGACAAAGTTTATAAGGTAGAAAAAGCTTTATATGGTCTACATTAATCTCCTAAAGCCTCGTATAAGACATTGTCTACCTACTTATTAGAAAATGGATTTAGAAGAGGCACTATAGATAAGACTTTGTTCATCAAGAAAGACAAAGGTGATATCCTATTAGTACATGTGTATGTTGATGACATCATCTTTGGGTCTACAAAGAAGTCTTTATGTGTTGAGTTTGAGCAGATGATGCACAAGAGATTCCAGATGAGTTCTATAGGAGAGCTCACTTTCTTCTTAGGGTTACCAGTAAAGCAGAAAGATGATGGAATCTTCATCAGTTAAGACAAGTATGTGGCTAATATATTGAAGAAGTTTGATTTTGCTACTTTAAAGACAACAAGGACTCCAATTGAGACTAACAAGGCATTGCTCAAGGATGAATAAGCTGAGGATGTGGATGTACAGATCAATGATTAGATCATTGATGTACTTGACAGCTTCTAGGCCTGACATAATGTTTGCTGTTTGTGCTTGTGCAAGGTTCTAAGTTACTCCTAAAGTTTCACATCTTCATGTTGTGAAAAGGATCTTTAGATACTTAAAAGGACAACCTAAATTGGGCTTTTGGTATCCTAGAGATTCACCATTTGACTTGGAAGCTTTTTCAGATAGTAATTATGCTGGAGCTAGCCTTGATAGGAAATTCACAACCGGAGGTTGTCAATTTCTTGGCAAAAGGTTGATTTCATGGCAATGTAAAAAGCAAACTATTGTTGCCAACTCAACAACTAAAGCAGAATATGTTGCTGCTGCTAATTGTTATAGACAGGTGTTATGGGTTCAAAATCAAATGCTTGATTATGGGTTCAACTTTATGAACACCAAGATTTATATTGATAATGAAAGTACAATCTGTATTGTGAAAAATATAGTGTTTTACTCTAAAACTAAGCACATAGAGATTCGGCACCATTTCATCAAAGATTCTTATGAGAAGAAGTTGATTCAAGTGATCAAGATTCACACAAACCATAATGTTGCAGATCTTCTCACAAAGGCTTTTGATGTTAGCAGGTTTAACTTTCTGATTGCTAGCATTGGATTACTTAATCTTTGAAGTATTGTTTGAGGGGAGGTTAATTAAGATTGGATGAAAGGAAATGTATCATTAAGCAGAAGTGGGTGAAGGGTCAGGAAATCCCACTAAACCCCAACACACGTCCACAACTGCTTCAATATCTAATCTTGAACCAATTACTGTTCCATCATTATCTTAACCTAAAAAGACTTAAAAACCTAGTAAAGCCAAAAGGACCACTGAGATATCTTAGTCTAGTGGACCTATTCCCCTTATAACTTATGAGACTTTCATTAAGGAGTGGGAAGACAGAATGGAAAGGGCTGCCACTACTGCTTCTAGCTTAGTAGCAGAGCAGGACAGTGGTAACATAAATAGGACCCAATCCATGGCAACACTTAATGAGTCTTTTCCTCAGGGAACTGATTCAGGTAGTGGTCCCAGGTGCCAAGATACCATATTGGGGGGTGCAGAAGCTCAAATTAGGTTTGAGGCTGCATCTAAACAGTCCAATGATCCACCTCTCTCAAGAGTTAACACACTTGGAAGTAAGGAGGACATCATGAAACTAAAGGAATTAATGGAATTTTGTACCAAAATAGTCTGAAGAGAGTTGTGTGATATAAAAACATATAGAGTGAATTGGTAAGAAAAAAATAAGAGAAATTGTGAGATCAAAAACAGAAAGAGAGCTTATGAGAATCAAAATTGATGATGGAAATGCTTTTTGGAAAGAAATTGGGGTTAATACTGGTGTCTTAAAGTTAATGCTGCTCAGCTTAAACTTAATGCTGGTAAGCTTAAGTTAATGTTGTTAGGCTTAATTCACTACTGCCCGTATTAGTTTATGTTGCTAGGCATACACTTACTGCTGTTAGGAATAAGTTAATGCTGCCAGACATAACTTACTACTGCTGGGTTAGTTAATACTGTTAGGCTTAACTTAATGCTGCCAGTTCAAGTTAATGTTGTTGAGGGTGATTTCATAAATACTTTGATTAAGGGTTTCAGTCACTCATTCAATCGTTTTTACACCTTGATATACTCTCTAATCATAAACCCTAACTCAATTTTATCATTCATCATCAAAACCGAAAACAATGTCGAACCCTAAGTTTGCTGAAACCCATAATTTGGTTGCATTTTTAGAGAAACCAGAAGAAAGTGATGGGTTTGAGGAGATTATTGATTTCTTGAATGCAAGTTATGTCCAATATGCATTAACAGTTAATCCAACCATTTATACTACATGTATTGAACAGTTTTGGGCATCTGCCAAGGCTAAAATCTTTAATGGGGAACGACAAATACAAGCCCTAGTAGACAAGAAGAAGGTAATCATCACTAAGACTAGTATAAGGAGTGATGTTAAGCTGGATGATGCTGAAGGAATAAATTGTCTACCTACTGTTACAATTTTTTGTAGAACTGGAAATAATGGGGTATGAAAATCTTACACAAAAGCTTACTTTCTATAGAGCTTATTTTTCATCCTAATGGAAATTTCTTATCCATACCATACTGCAATGCCTTAGTGCTAAGACTACAGCCTGGAATGAATTTAGTAGCACTATGGCATCTGCTATCATATTTCTTGCCACAAACCAAACATTCAACTTTTCCAAGTACATTTTTGACAATATGGTGAAGCACTTGGAGGGTGGGGTTAAATTTCTCATGTACCCAAGGTTTGTGCAAGTCTTCCTGGACAAACAAGTTGAGGGGATGATCAGACATAAAGAGGTTTATGTTACACCTTCCCATACCAAGAAGGTGTTTGCTAATATGAAGAGATCAGGAAAATGTTTTTCTAGAAGAGTCATACCTCTATTCCTAACAATGATGATTCAAGCTTCAAAAGATATGGGCGAAGATTCAGCTACTCCTTCTGATTCCCATTCTACACCCATTATTTCTCACCCATCATCATCTAAACCTCAAAAGAAGAAGTCAAAGAAGAAACAAAGGAAAGAAAGTGGTCTTACAGAGCCTGTCACTAATGAGGCTCATGTCTACCCCTTCCTATGATCTACCTCAAAGTAGTAAGGATAGTATGCAACTTTTTGAATTGATGAATTTATGTATAAGCCTACAAGAGAAAGTCCTTGATTTGGAGAAAGCCAAGACTGCTCAAGCAAAGGAGATTGCTAGCTTAAAGAAGAGAGTCATTCAATTAGAAAAGAGAATGAAGTTAAGAACTTCAAGGCTCAAGAGATTAAGGAAGGTTGGTTCAACTAGCAGGGTAGAATCCTCTAATGATGTCAGTTTGGGTAATCAGGAGGATGCATCCAAATAGGGGAGGAAAATTGCTGATCTTGATGCTGATGCAGAAGTGACTTTGGTGGATGAGATTCAAGAGATAAATGATGACAACATGATGTTTGATACAGATGTGTTGGAAGAGCAGGAAAAAGAAGTTGTTGAAAAGGAAGTTAGTACTGCTGATCCAGTTACTACTGCTGGTGAAGTAGTTACTACTGCTAATGTTGAAGCTACTATTGCCAATGCTCCAACAACAACTATTGATGAGTTGAATCTGGCTCAGAATCTAATAGAAATCAAAGCATCTAAACCCAAAGTTGTTACATCTGCTGCTACAACAACTACAACTACAAGACCCAAGGCTAGAGGGGTTGTAGTTCAAGAGCCAAGTGAATTCAAAACAACATCATCAGCTTTACAAGCATCACAACTTCAACAGGCTAAAGACAAAGGCAAGGAAATAATGGTTGAGCCTGAAAGACCTTTGAAGAAGAAAGATCAAGTTGCTCTTGATGAAGAAATGGCTAGAAATCTTAAAGCTCAGATGCAAGCTGAACTTATAAAGGAAGAGAGGCTTGCAAGGCAAAAGGAAGAAGACGACAATATAGCTTTGATTGAATCATGGGATAACACACAAGCTATGATGGAGGTAAACTTTGAATTAGCTCAGAGGCTACAAGTAGAAGAACAGGGAGAGATAACCATTGAGGAAAGATCAAGATTGTTTGTAGAGCTCATAAACAGAAGAAAGAAGCATTTTGCAAAGCTTAGAGCTAAAGAGATTAGAAGAAAGCCACCTACTAAAGCTTAAAAGAGAAATCAAATGTCCATCTATTTGAAAAATATAGCTGGATACAAACATAGTTAGTTGAAGAGTAAAAGCTATGATGAAATCCAGAAGTTGTTTGATAAGGAGATAAAAAGAGTAAATACTTTTATGGACATGAATTCAAAAGTAGTGAAAGGTAAGACAAGAATAGAGGAAAGTTCTAAAAGAGCAGGGGATGAACTTGAGTCTGATAAGTCAAAGAAGCAGAAGATAGATGAGCATGTAGAAGCTAAAAAAGATGATGATCCAGAGGAGAAAGAAATGAAAAAGCATACGGAGATAGTTCAAGATGAAGAGGAAATAGGAATTGATGTTATACCTCTAGCCACAAAACCTCCAATGATTGTTGAATATAAGATTGTTAAAGAAGGACATAAGGGATTCTATCACATGATAAGAGCTGATGGAAGTTCAAAAAGATATTCATCAATGATTAAGATGCTTCAGGATATTGACAGAGAAGACTTAGAAACTCTCTGGAAGCTGGTCAAAGAAAAGCATGGAATAAATAGGCCAGTTGATGAATATGAAAGAGTGTTATGGGGTGATATGAAGGTAATGTTTGAACCTAACATAAAAAGTGAAGTATGGAGGAGTTTACAAGGATACAAAGTGACTGTTTAGAAGCTGTTTGATTCTTATGGAGTGCACTTTGTAAGGTTTAAAAATCTACATATCTTTATGTTGGTTGAGAAAAGATATCCCCTTACACCAATAACAATCTCAAACATGCTGAACAAAAAGCTTCAAGCTGGCTGTTGAAATGAGATGTGTTATCAACTACTCAATCTCATGACAAAGCAAGAAAAGGGTCAATGAAGTGTTTGAATGCATCCTCCTGGTAATGGTGAAGACTTTTAATGAAACTTAAAGATTCAAAAGATGAACATCAAGTTTAGGGGAGGATTGTTGGGTTTAAAAGACTTCAAGATATTCTTAGAGTTACTGCTGCTCATGTATATATTAATGCTATTAAGCATAACTTAGTGCTGCTAATAATACTAATGAAAATAATGCTGAGTAGTTAGTACTGGTAGTATAAAAGTTACTACTGCTAGTTACTACTGTTAGTATAGTTAGTACTATTAGTATAAATTTACTACTGCTAGTAGAAGTTAAGACTGCTCAGAGATAAAGACTAAAAATATACTAAGTAGTTACTACTGCTAGTACAAAAGTTAGTACTGCTAGTATATGTTAGTACTGCTAGAGCAAACTTCTAAGTAGTTAATGTTGCTTGTGCTTAGTTACAACTGCTAAGTGATTACAACTGCTGGAAGGAATATGCTGACAGAGATGAGATCAAAGATTGATTGGAGAAGAAGAATACTTACAAAGATAAGTATTAGTTATTTGTAAAGAAGATATGTATAACTTATTTGTTTAAAAGATTACGTTTGTTTATAGAAAAGATCTTGATAAGTTAGGAAAGTATTATAAGCCTTGTAGGACTCCTTGGTGTATAAAAGGAGGTCCTAGGGCATAATGTTTGATATACATCTTTGATATTCATAGCTTCAAGGTTTTGTAAACCCTAACACTATTAAGAGTGTTCGTTTTTATTAAGGCTAAAAGTTTGGTAATCTGTCTTGTTATTGATTTTGTTACTGTTTTATTAGAATTCTTCTTAGTTTCATTGACTAGATTCTGCAGTCTTTGATATTCATAATTAAAGTTTCTACCATAGTTGTCTTGAATTTATTCAATATAACTAAGCTTCTAACAAGCTAAGCAAGATCTATTCAAGTGGGATCAACAATGTAGTTGTAAAACCAGTTTCCCCAAGGTTGATGGTTTTGCAAACTTAGTATCCACGCTAGTTCCTTTTAACTTTCTTAATTCGTTTTTAATGCCGCATTCGCAAAAACCTTTTCCTGAATCTGCGCCTTTAAATTAGCATTTTCAACAGTCTTACTATTTACTTGAACAATCAGTGAGTCATTATGATCTTTCGTCTGAATTCGTGTCTTTTTGATAGAATCATAAAGTTCTTTGTAAGTTTGTTTTAAATGCTCATTTTCCTTATTTAACTTCTCATTCTCTGCAAGTAATTTAGCAATTCTACTTTCTAGTTCAATGTTTATTGTTTCCAAAAGATCAATTTCCTTTTTAATTTTGGCTTCATCACTTGTTTCATTCAAAATTTGACCATGTTGCCCCTCTTTTAAAGCTTGATTTTGATATTTAAGTTCCATTCTTGAAAAATCTTTTTGAAGTTGGGCAATGGTCTTTTTGAGAGAAATATTTTCAGACTCGAGAGATTGGTTTGAAAATTTGGTTGTCATGTTATCAAATGATGGATCAAGTAAAGGACATGAAACTTGACATTTTTCAGCATTCTGATCAATCTCTCCTCCCCTATGACACATATTTGTTGAATCGGGAGTGGTATTGCTATCAACCTTTTCTAACAGATGTGTATCATAATAGGGTTCAGATTGCACAAAATGTTGTTGTTCATTAGCAAGTACATTATGTTGAGCAGTCAATTGTACCTCAATAAATGGCACTTGATCATTTACTGGTCTGATATCTGCATCCACAACATGTGTGATATCATTACCTGATCTGCTACTGCTTTCTGTGACAACCAACCCAGCATCCAATGCTTCACGCATATCGACCTTTTCCTCTTGCATTTGCATCTGAGTTTCATTCACTGATTTGCTAAGTGCATTATCTGAGCTGTTGTTTATAGACTCTATCCCACTGCTTTCTGTGACAACTAAATTGGCATACACTGCATGAACTCGATTGATCTGGACATCTTTTAACTTTAGTTTGAAATTTTTTTCAATTTTATGTTCAAGAAGTATTTCTGCATTCAGCTGCTTTCCAGTCTTCTTTAATGCATTAACTTCATTTTCTTTCATCTGTAATTCACCCTATTTAATTACACTTTTATCAATAAAATCTTCAAGAATGTCCAAGTTCTTTAGTAAAGCACGTCTATAGGTTTCAGGTTCACAATATGTGTAATCTTTGAAATCTTGTTGCCAACATTGATGTAGATGATATAAAGAATTTACCCCTTGTGAGGCAAAAAATTCTTTGAACCGTGTTTAGAGTACTTCAATACAATTCTTTGCATTAACCTCATGAAGATTCTCGCTTTCAAGTTGTAGCCTTAATTGATCTAAATTATGGAACATCTTCAATCTGAAAGTCTGATGCTCTTCACCGAAGAATGTGCGAAATGTAGGTTTAAATACATCAACAACACGAGAAAAATAGTTGTGATAGAGATCACTAAGGTGTGTCTTGAGCTTATTAAACCATATCATGCAGAGGGTGTGCAATAATTTTACACCTTGTATCGGCTGGTGCAACTCTCTCTCTTGTGAATTAGAATTCAAAGATTCCATTATAATTTAATGTGTGAAATGAAATTAAGGATCTTAAGTAGATTAAGTGATTGTTGTTGTGGTTATGAGAAAGAAATTATACTTCACGGGATTTTACAAATCTATGATTTAAACCGAGAAAAGAATAAGCTTTTACGAGATTTTACAAAATCAAGAAGAAACCGTGAAATGATAATTGTTATGGATTGTTTTTGGTGAAATCGTTGTTGTAAATGAAGAACTTGAAGTTTTGTTAACGATTGATGAGCTAAAAGGATGACCGGTTACAACACTTTCAAGTTAAAATGATTAATGGTTGATTAAAACACAAACAAGGACTAACGGTGTAATTGAAATCCAAGTTATATGCTTAATGGTTGTTAATTATGGTTGTAGGGACTAACTGTGCAATAACAGTTTGATTTGAAGGACAAACGGCTGAATTATAAGTACTAAGGACTAACGATGAAAAGAAGTTTCAATTTTAAGGGTTAATAAGCAACTAAAGGACGAACTATGAAATTGTCTTGTAGTTCAGGGACTGCATGTGCATATTTCAAAATTAGTTTAATAAAATGCTTTCCTCCTTACAAATTCATCTTCTCGTAGAGAGGATACACGTATTTTTTTCTTTCAATTCATTTTTCCCTTTGTTTGATCTCATTTTTTGATGATAACACAAAAATAAATGTGTTACGATGATCTATGAAGGACCGCAATCGCAATGATATAAGTTAGAGGACCCGCGAGCACCGAAGTCGAAACCTGAAAAACCGTAAAAACTCAAAACCTTGTCATTTTCGAACATGTTTGAATCTTTAAACTATCAATTGGATACAAACAAAGAATAGCATTGTTGAAACCCAATTAGTACACCTTTTTTTGACCAGATTTGTGTTTTTTTTAAATGCAAAAAAACAAAAACCAAATCATCTTTGTATCACAAATCAAACCGCTGCCAAACCATTGTCGAGCAAACACCAAACCGCTGTCTAGTTTTCATTTAGGCAGAGTAACATTTAAATAAGCCATGAAAAAGTTAATTCTTCTATAACCTGTTAAAAACCCCCTGCCACATATAGTAGCAAACTGCTGTCGTAAGAAAATATCAAACCGCTAGCAAATAGAATAACCAAACCACTATGGTACTTTCGATTCTTGTCTTTTAGGCAAACAAAAAAAACATCCTTTTTGTTTCAGCTAGAAATATGGATCTATGTTCCCTTTTCTTTTTGAACCGTGGGCCACAAACCAATAAGCCAACCCAAAAAAATAAGCACTCCAAATAAGCAGTCAAGTCCCGTAATAAGCCTTAAAAAGTAACAAATAAGCTACAACCAAACTTTTAATAAGCTATGTTTGAAAATCTTTCAGATAAGCTTAAATAAGCTGAAAAATCTACAAATAAGCTACAAAAAGAATTAAAAGAAAGTACAAAGCTTTCGTCTTGAAAAATAAGTTAAATAACCTAAAACTTAAGCTAGAAAATAAGTTTGTTTAAGGAGAAGATAAGCCACGTTCAGAAGCTTAAAATAAGCGCATACACATGAATAAGCTAAGAATAATAAACTGAGAATAAGTTCCACACAGAAGAGGATAGTCAAACTTTAAAACGAAATATGAAACTTGTTCTCTGTTTGCCTAAGGCCCACGTACAAAACAAGATAAGCAAAAACATTGTAATACAAATTGAAAACCCAACTTAAGTTTACTGTTGTTAAGCCTAATATTAGAACAATATTCAATCGTAGTATGAATATGGTAACAGATTGGTCCAAATTTGTATACTGTTACTCAATTAATGACTTTATAACCTTAAACCAATTGACCAATCTAACACCAACTGTAACAAAATTGGTCGAACGGTGTTGTAACGTGATAATAAGCTAATGATGTATGTCTTTTTTTAAGAAAACAAATGTAGCTTTTTAGACTATTAAGCAAATAGAAAAGAAAGAAAATAAGCCGTGTATAAAACAACCTAATAAGACGAACCAATAAGCTTAAACTACCGCAACAAAAACCACAAAATCCACCCGAGGTGAGTGATACCAATTGTAGGATATTGGATATCATCACACAATCAAATGATTAGTGCATTAGTCGAATGCCAAAGAGAGAAACAAAGAAAATGCACACTCCTTTAGAGAGAGAAAGTGCGTGTTTATAAAATGATTCAACCAACACCCTCTTCATGTATGGAGAGGGTTTATATAGTTACAAGGGTGTAGGCTAACCGGGTTTTCCCTAGGCTTTCTATAATCCAGCCCAGTTAGCTTCCTAACTATTACATAAATTTGTCTAACTATTATAAAGGCTCGTGAGATCGATAATGATCGTCACTTTACTAAAAACTGAATTCCTAACATAATTCTTATAGTAGTCGTTTATGAATGATTAAATACAAAATTAAGTGAAATGATTTCTCCCTTAGACTTCTGATAGATTTCTTCGACATATGGAAGTTTGGTTCACCCCTTGATGCTGTGGTAGAATGGTTGATGATGAATAAGCATAATGAGAGCTCTATTTATAATACACGAACTTGCTATGACATAAACCTTGTGTATGGTTACACCGTAATCATGCTGACATGGGCTTCCTTTTTGTAGGCTTAAAAGGGTTACGACGTAACTCTACGTACATGTTACGCCGTAATGCTGACTAGGATATGTCTTCAATCTTTAAACATAGCAGGTTATGGCATAAAGGTTACAAGTAATTACGTTGTAATCGTTGTGATGATGATTGTTGCCTTAATTGGGTTACGGCGTAACTCCTGCGGGGTGGTTACATCGTAACAAGTCTTGAAAATCTAACTTTTTCTCGTTTTTGTGTCCAAATCCCGTGTTTCTTGCTCAAATGCTCAATTTCTTCTTGAAAACAATAAATAAGTGATTAAATATCATTTTTAGACATTTATGAGATATTTACAACATTTTGATAGAGAATTTGATACCAAAAAGTATTAAATGTTTGATGTTATCAAATATCCCCCCACTTGACTTCTACTTGCCCTCAAGTAGACCTGTTAGAATAATTTATAAAAAGATTTCCCTAATTTACTCGGAGAAATGAATTCATAATTTACTTATACTAGAAAACATCAAAGCCGAACACCTCACGAAAAGGGGATCAAAATCACTCAACTCTCAAACTAGTCTAAGTGTTTCATTTTCAGGGTTATCGCTTATCTGTATAGTCATAACATGTATTCTATCATAAGCTGGGAAAGTACACAAATCTACGCCAGTTAGAGTTAGGGTCTAAATGGCTCTTAAAGGCAAAGATATGATTGTTTTTGTGTTTTGTGTATGCAGGTATGGATAAGACAAAAATCACATGAAAACCATCAAAAAACGGGCAAACACGGACACGAGGAACAGAAGAGCACAAAATAGGCTAGGAAATCAAGTCAAAGTAAAAAAGACAAATCTCCAGGTCAACAAAAGTCAATCCATAAAAGACAAAATTCTAAAGTTACACATTCAGTCCCTCAAAACCCTAGACTATAACCCACTACAAGTCCAAGGACTAGTCTTGCCATTTTCAAACCTTGAGAACACTTGGACTTATATTTGCAATTCTACTTATAAACCACAAGGACCATTCTTGCCAATACGCTAAAGTTTTACCTGTTTTTACCCCATACAGTTAAAACAAAAAAAAGGCACCAAGAACCTATTTACTATTCATCATCCTCTTCACTTTACCACGCAGTCAAATCAAGGGGCAAGTCTTAATCAAATGGCAAAAAGGACAATTCAAGGTATAGTGAATACGTTGACAAGGTAATCATGTCATCAAAGACTCTTATTGGTTAAGTCCCTCAAGGGGAATGCCACGTTGGTCATGAGAAAACACACGAGGAGTGGATTTTTATACTTGGGCTACTCACGGAACAAGCACAAGAGCTTCACAACGGATTACCACATTGGCAATCCGTGTGAATTCATTTTTTGATCCAAAGGATGATAATAACGATCAAATGATTGGCATGTCTGAATGGCAGAGATGAGAGGAGTGTCTAACAACCTCTAGCTCCTAGAAGCTTCAGAGATGCACTATAAATACTCATACTCCTCACACACATAGAAGGATCTTTTTCCTGTATTTTTTCTTTAAGTAAAATTAGCTTGTTAGTTTTTTTAGTTAAAATGTAATTTCACTTTTTAAATCTCTTGTAATCTGTTTTGGATCATTAATAAAAGTCTCATTTAGTCTAAATAATCTTGTTTTCATTTATAAGCTCTCATTTCCTCAAATACATACTCTACTGTTTCATAAGCTTGTCATAAGCTCATTTCAGCTCTCTAAGACTCTAAGCTTAGATTGAGCTTAAATCAGTCTTAATTAATACATAAATCCTAAAATCAGCTTAATTACTTTTGTAATTTGGACTTAAAAGCTTTTGGAAGGTGAGCCAATCATGGAAGGGCTCACAAGGACTTTACTGGCTTATCTCTGATAAGCCAGAGCTGTAGATAAGCTCTAAGAGCCTATAAGCTTCTGTTAAGCTGAAGCCTTTTGTAAGTTTCCTATTTACTTTACTTGTCTTTATTTCCTTGCTTTAAAATTGCTTAGTTATTTACTATTTGCTTAATCTGCTTAATATCTAGCTTATTTGTGCTTATTACTGTTAGTTTGAGCTTATTAATCATGTTTCTTAATCTGTTTTTAGCTTTAGCATTCTAGATCTTAGTTTGTCATTTATTTGTCTTAAAAATCATAAAAACCAAAAAAATTAGATATCATAGTTGTAGATCTTTGATTCTAGCCTATTCAGTTGTGGATTTATGTTTGTTAAGTTAGTTATAAGCTAGTTTTCATCTGGTAATTAGGTCTTGTTAATTAAATTTCAAATTAATAAGCTCATCTAATTCTGTCATAGTTCTTAAGGGGTGTTTGGAATAACTAGGTTTGACCACCTAGAGTCAAACTAAGTGGTGAAATTTGATTGAGTTAGTTTTGTTATCATGTAAAACTAGTAGTTAAATAGTTTTCATAAGTTAGTTTTCAAAATTTTAATAAGTTTGAGCTTATTTTGTTTGTGTCAGCACCAGGGCAATTTTCCTTTCTTCTAGCTTGTTAAAAATTGATCCAAGCTTGTTAAGGCTTGGTTTGTGTGAGATTTGTGTTTAAAAACACTAAAATAAGTGTGTACTGCAGGATTTCCCTTAAGGAAACCTGCATTTGAGTTTTACTTCTTGTCAAATTGCATCAGTAATACTAACATCAATTAGTACTGCTGTCTTTTTAATCCTTCATTTAAGCTAGTGTTTTAGGAATTTAGCTTTTAAATTCAGTAGGTGTTTAGATTTCATATAGGTTAATTTAGTTTAAAACTTGTTTTCTCATTCTTTTGCTTATTTGTTTAGGGTACATTTGCTTTTTAAAGTTCAACAAAATCCTCAAAAGCCAAAAACAGTAGTTATGGTAAGTGGCCTTTAAAACTAGATTGTTGGCTTATAGGAATAGATTTTATGCATGATATTAAGAGCTTATATGTAGTTTGTCTAGTTTCCAAAAGCTTAGTTTCTGTCCTGGCTTATTTTGCTTATTAGCTTTTCTTGAATTTGAGCTTTTAGTGTTTAATTCTGAGTTTGCTGATTTTAATCATAAATTTAGATAACTTAAAGTGTTTTTAGTTAGTGTAGCTTATCAAAATTAGCTTCCTTAAATCTTAAGGTTTATAGATCAGCTTTTAGTTTTGCATTTGAGCTTAAAATAAGTAGTGTGCATGCTTATAAGTGAAAATAAGCTCTCAAGAGCTCAAAACCTCACTTTCTGAGGTCAGTTGCTTAATAAGCTCTTAGAGAGCTTATCTTTGAGTTTGAGCTTATTGTTGTTTTATTAAAAATGCTTAAAAATATGTCCTTAAGAGCTTTGTACTTTTAGATTTCAAAAAAAAAAATTCAAAAAGGGGTGTTAGACAACCTTGAACCCGTGACCTCCCACACACAAACCCAACGTGTTAACCATTGTGCTTCAATAGCTCATCCATGAGCATTTCTTTTCATTAAATCTTTATACACAGTTTGGGCCTTAAGCCCATTTTCATACCGTAGCTTATATTAGCTTTTTCCTAGCTTATTTGTTAAGCTGTGAGCTTTTTCTTATTTTTTCTTTGATCTTTATAGATTTTTAGATTTTCCCTGAATTTTTGGTAATTTTTCGTAAAGTATATTATTTTTAATCATTTTTCTAAGGTTTTAAAATTCGAAAATACATAAAAAATAGAAAAAAGTTTTATAAAAATACAAAAAAATAGTTTTTAGTATTAGAATAAATACTTTTTGGTTTACATTCAGAAAAAATCATTTTCAATACTTTTAGATTTTAATTTTCATTTTTGAGCTTTTATTTTTAATTTTTAAAATAGGATTTTAATTTTAAAAATAGTAAAAAATAGTTTTCTGAGTTTTTAAGTTACTTTAGACTTTACTAAGTTTAAAATCATTTTTCTAAATTTTTAGGACTTAATTTGCTAATTTTTAGGATTTAATTAGATTAAAATAGTTTTTAATTCATAATAAATTCAAAAATAATCAAAGAAAAATATTTTTCTTTTTCATAAAATTTTATTTTGCCCTAATTTAGGTTTAGAAATTTAGTTTGCATTTTTTAGGTTTAATTTTGTCTTACTTGTTTATTCGTCGCGTTTTATTTGTTTCCCGTTAATTGTTTTAAGTATTTAATTGCTTTTGTGTTCTTAGTTTAATTATTGCTTTTAATTGGTAGTTATAGATAATCAAAAATATCTTTTCTCTCATTCAAATCATCATCCAAACTAAGGCGTGGTTTCAATTTCACAAGTCATTGGGGAAACGACCCGAGAAAGCATACTTCCCGGTAAACATACGTATATTATTATTATTATATATATTTGTATAAGAATTTTCCTAGAGGGCTAATTTGGGAAATATTCTCTATACTTTTGTGTATTAATATAATATAGTGTGTAAAAACTATCAATCAAGTGTCCTATTCTTCCTTTCAGCCACACCATTTTGCTGAGGAGTCCTAGCTACACTATATTCTCTTTTAATACCTTTCTCCCTACAGAAATCATCCATCACCTTGTTTTTAAACTCTGTCTCATTGTCACTTCTGATTATTTTTACTCTCTTATCCACTAGGTTTTCTACCTCTTTGATAAAGTTTTTAAGGATCTCACTTGTTTCATCCTTAGTTGTTAAAAAGAAAACCCATGAAAATATACTATAATCATCAATGACTACTAAGCAGTACTTTTTATGCATTAAACTACTAACAAAAGTTGGACCAAATAGATCCATGTGTAGCATAAATAATGGCTTAGTGATGGGATTAAAGGCCTTGGTCTTACAAGAGGCTCTGTGTTGCTTACCTTTAAGACAGGCAACACAAGTTTGGTCATTCTCAAATCTTTTTAAAGGCAAATCTCTTACAAGATTTTCTTTGACAAGTTTATTAATATTCTTAAAATTTAATTATGACGCAAGCCTCACTTATGTCAGAGCAATGATTCACTAATGTATCCTTTGCAACACGACAAAGTTAAACTCTCTTTATGAAACAATTGTTTCTTCCATATCAAAACTGTACATATTGTCCCTTTTCTAGAATTTTAGAGTATCTGGTTTACATCCGGCAACATTAAACTTAGGAATAAGACAAGACAATTCAGTGTCAGCAAAAAGGACATATTGTCTTTTTGTCACACATCATGAGACGACTAAAAAGATTGAATTTTAAATCATATGAAAAAAGTAAACAACTATCAAAATTAATAACTATCATTTTAGTTGTTCCCTTTACCAGAAATTCTACCACCATGTGCTCCTCCTCCAAATGTAACATAACCTCCATCAAATTCCTTGAAATCTGAGAGATAAGCTATGTTCCCAGTCATGTGCCTTGAGCATCCACTATCAACAAATCCTGTATCATCTTGTTGTGGCTTGCCCTGCACATAAAAATAAGGAAATTAGATTCCTTTGGGGACCCAAGCCATTACTGACTTGGATCTGCCTCGTATATTAATGTAGTTATGTCTTTTAAAAGCAAGTGATACACCATTAGGTTTGGTAGGTCTCCAAACCCAACATGCTGAGGTCTTAACAACATTTACCCCTTTTGCCCTAACAGCATTAACTGGTCCTGTATATGACCTAGCAGTATTACCTGCTCTGGGCCTTTCAGTATAATAATGTCTCTTGGCAGTATGCACAGATCTTCTAGTTAATGTTGTTTGCTTATAAAAGGGCCTCTGAGCAGTTGATTGTGCTTGTTTAGAAAACTGTGACATTGATTTAGCACTATGAACTGCAGGTTTGGGGTGAGCAGTATTAACAGGCCTAACAGTATTAAGTGGTGTGAGGCCAGTTTTCAACAAAACTACTCTTGGAGTCATATTCCTATGTACACTAGGGTGTGTGGTTTTGGCATAATAGTCATAATCCACCCTATTGTAATTATTTCTATATACTATTCTTTTTCTTTGATGGTGATCACAGTTAATTGGCACATGATCAAAACTCCTACAAATAAAACAAGCTTTGTTATACATCACAAAATCTCTTCCTAGTTGATTGGACTTCTGTCCATTCCAATTTCTTTGATTCTCCCTAGGAGTTTGTAATCTATACATCTCTGCATACCTAACAGACTTTTTAACTGGTTTTCATGATTTTTAGGTTTAACAAACTCTACCTTTTTATCAACAGGAAAAATAGTTTCTTTATCAACATTAAGTGAAGACTCAACAAAGCTACTTGTGTCTTTTGATACTTGTTCTTTTATCAAAGAGTCATCAGAATTTTCCTTAGAATCATCTAATTTTTTTATCACTAACAACATTAGACTCTTGCTCACTAACTTCAGAACCATAAGTTTTTGATTCAGTTTCTTTGGAATTCATCAAGACCCAAAGATAATACAAATTCAAGTTTGTTTAGGTCCTATTATAATTAAAGGATTGGGGTGGAAAGGAACGCACTATAATCCCAAACCCTTTTTACTTTGTCCAGTTATCTGACGTCCCTACCAACTTTCTAGGTCTTTTGAGGCCTTATAAAATTTCTCAATTTTAAATTCAATGCCCTTTTTTTCTTGCTTAACTTTTTCAAACTCACTTATAAGCACATTTATTTCATAGTCTTTGCAAGCTACTTCTCTTTTAAGAACTGCAACTTCTTCACTAAAAAGAACCTCATTCTTCCTATATGTGATTAGTTGTTCTTCTACTATTGCTAAACCTCTTTTATAAGTAGCGGCTGTAAATTCAGTTTGATTAAGCTTAATAATCAAATCATCACACTGTTTCTTAAGAGTTTCATAGTTTTTAAGACAAGTTTTATCAGTGTATACCCCAGAGTCTGAAAATGCCATTAGAGCAAATGTTATGTCTGAACCTTTCTTTGCCATGTCACTGATAAACACAACTCCAGATCAAAACCTACCCCATCAATAGACCAAACATTCCTTTGAAGATGTTGTCTTCATTTTTCTTGCATTCCTAGTGGTTGTGCTTTGATTTTTGAACTGACCCTCCTTGTTCCTTGGTACTCTACATTCCCTGGCAAAGTGTCCCATCTTATGACAGTTGAAACACTCTACCTTGGATTTATCAAACCCAGCAGTATCATTAGCATTGATGAAAATTTTCTTGCTGTCCTCTGATAGTACCTTTTTGCCCTCATACTTAGCAAGAGAAGCTTTCACACTTCGAAATCCATTGCATCCCAAATCAACTTTATAATTTTGCCTCCTAAGTCTTGTTTGTAGGAGATTAGAATCATTAGGATTCTCAATCATGAAAGCATACACATCATTATCACTAAAGCTAGCAGTGCTAACTTGAGGACTAGTAGCATTAACATTAGGGCTAGCAGCACTAACTTCATATGCAGGTATAGCATTATTAACATCATTAGTACTGCTAGTTCTTGGAGCAGTCATAAAGGCCAAGTTTTGGGCACCACTTACTTGCACAAAAACAGATTCTTTAACCTTTTGTTTAAATAATTATGCAAGTTGTGTACAAATCATCAATGCTTATAGTTTTAATTTTAGGCTTATTCATCCATACTACAACATGAGTGTTCCACTCAGGGGGCAAGCTGCTCAAAAAATTTGAATTTAAGTCTTCTTGAGAGATGACCACACCCAAAATTGCAAGCCTACTAAAAATCTTCTGGAGCCTGTTGAAAATAGAGTCAAGAGACTTTGTGCTTGATGCACTGAAAATTTTTATTGTTGCTTCAAAAGTGTCTTCTGTGTTTTTCTTGTAGCTTCATTGCCTCCCAAATCGTGTTTTCAATGGCAGCAAAAATTGTTTTAGCCATCAGGGTAACTGACTGAAGTGTAAGTTTTGATGTTCAGATGGGAAGAGCTAAGAAGTAGCAAGCTTCTAGCCTTCACATCATTCTTCATGTTGTCTTTTCTCTTCAACAGTTATACAGGTACATACATCTTTGTACTGAAGTACAATTCCTTGGCTGTTTTGTGGTACAGAAAACCCATGAGTACCATCTCTTATGACCTCCCATAGGAGCATAGTCCTTGTATCCAGGAAGTACAGCTTAATTCTTATCACCCAACATCTTATACTCACCCATATTGTGTAGTAATGGGTAGCTTAGCAGTAGTATTACCATGTGCAGATTCAAATTTCGCATGCTTTCAAGATTGAAAGTTTCCCAAAGCAAAGCTTGATTACCTACTTGTTATCCATCGCCATGATCGATACATAGGTGTCTAAAGTTAAATACCTGGATAAATCCAAAATAACTTGTTGTAGAACTTTATGTGTAAACTAAAGTGTATGGCGGAAGTCCAACACCTTAATTACCTAGTAATTATTATGAATAAACAGTAACCGTAATGAACAAAATATAACCAAACGCTCCAATATTATTAGATCAATAATACGAGTACTCTTCACTTAGTACTAGGGTTTAAAACCTTGAAGCTTTTCTAAATCGACTTGACAACTAGAAAAACCTCGTATCTCAACTAATGCCCTAAGACCTCCTTTTATAGACTAAAGAGTCCTAGTCGGCTTACAATACATTCCTAAGATATCATAATCTTTTCTAAACATAAACGTGATCTCTTAAACAAATACATTACACTACAAGAATTTTGTCAAATACCCACGAAAAATACCCACGCATATTGATTCTTGGGTAATTACCCACGTATTAGCCATAATTTAACCACAAATGAGGAATGTAAAGGTGCGACAAGTACCCCTCAAACCTTACCCACAAATTTTACCCATGACAAAACCTACAAAAAGTTTAAACTAAGTGTGTATTTGTGGGGTGAAAATATGCTCCGGTTAAAATAATTCCCCACATACGAGGGCATTGAGTGAAGAATGTTTGTGGGTAAATATTAGGGTCTATAAATGTTTACCCACAAAGATTCAAACCTCCTACGCGTCGTGTGGTATCTTTTCATGTGTAATCATATTGGTAAAATAATACACATAGGCTTTATTACTCACCAACTTATAGTGGTTAAATATTTATCCTTTGGTTTTAATGTGACCAATTTGTGAACAATGTAATTTTAATGTTTTATATGACTAAATGCCCAGTTATCGCTAAATCGTTACAATACATGAACATGTTAGATGCCAATTTAGATATTCTAACATTTAAATTAATGTATAATCACAAGTGAATTTTCATGCAAGTTTTAACAACGAAAAAAAAAGACGAACAACGTGAAAAAAACGAAGAAAAAAAAATTTTGTCGAAAGTATAACAAATGTCCATTACTAGAAAGATATTAAAATGCTTGTTGTATGTTGTTTTTTTGCTTCACACTATACCGCTATAAAAGGATATTAATTTATTGGAAAAAAAGATAATGAAAGTGGTAGTTATCTAATCTAAAAATGAAGAAATCTTTTATATAATAAATATAATTGCATCCATTTCAGAATTTTTTTATGGAGATTCGATCTATAAAAAAAAAAAATAGACCAATCAGAACCGCGTTTGAATATGACATGTTAAAACAATATCGTGAAAGCGATAGTGAATTGGTTAAGAAAAGTCGAAAATTGTGAATCAATTTTTGTCAAATTAAAAAAAAAAAAATGATGGAAGAAAAAAAAGACATAAAATATAGGGTCCAAATTTGTGAAACAAAAAACTTAAAAAAAAAAAGATGACGTAATAATAAACTTTAAACGTTTAAAATTTTAAATAAGTTAATAAGGAGTTATGAGAACCACTTATGAAATTTTTATATTTTTTAATAACTTTAGAAGATAAACAAATAACCTTTATACATTATACCCTCTAGACATTATACTTTAAAAATACAAAATATATAAAATCTATTTAAAGATTATATAAGAATATCCGAGAAAATATATTAAACTCGCATATTGTGTACAACATGATATTAATAGGTAAATTTGAACAACATCATCAACATCAACACTCGTGTCAGTTAAAACAAAGTTAAATCTTTGATCCAACAAAATATTTACAATATATTAATTGATATTAATCAATGTTTTAATTACCGGTTAATTGACCCGGTCGAGTCACCGGGTCACGGTTCAACCGGGTTTTTTGGAAAAATCCCGCTTCCGGTCAGCCAACCAGTTCACGGTTCAACCGACTGGGTCAACCCGGGTTTTAAAACACTGATATTAATACATAATAAAAAAATTTATGTAAAACCACGTGCATAATTATTAGTTGTATAAGTATCATAATTACAAAAAATTAAACATGGGGAAATTTTCATATGTCCATATATTAATTTAAAATTTTAAAATAAAATTTGATTTTATGGTAAGTTTCGTGTGCGGGTACTGAAAAAGATATAACAAGAGTTTGATATGTGAAAATACTTACAACAATTACTTAATAGAATAACTATGTTTTTGTTTGGTAAGTAGCTAAAAAAACCTCTAATACCTTGTTTACATAAGAAACGAAAGTTATGTATAGAAAGCCAATGACAATTAAATTAGATATTTAAAAAAGCTAAATATTTTGATTTTATTTCCATAATCACATTGGAATATCAGACTAAAATTGTGGCGCCATGATTCGTGCTCATTTTTAAATTTTGAAATTTTAATTCACCTAGCTCTATTATCTCATTCATTTGAAAATTTCAATTTCATTTCAACTTCTCTTTATAAAACCTCCTTCCTCTTTTCCAGTCAACCGTCCATCTTAGGGCATGTTTGGTACATAAGATTGTCAAGAGATTATGCTTATTTTTTTGAAAAATAAGTTACACTAAAAAATATAGAGCTTCGTTTGGTAGAACAAAATTATAAGAGATTATAAAAAAAATAATCTTTCATAATCTCTTAAAATCAAATGCTACTTCATGCAGCTTATAAAAATAATATCTTTTCATAATCTCTATCACTATCTCCATCTAAAGCTCCATCTCCAGTTTTCACAGCTCCATCTACTCTATATTCTAACGAAATTTTTGTAAACAGTTGCCATTATATAATAAACATTCAAAGACTATCCAATTATAATTTTCCTCTTATCATCAAGTGTTGTTGTAGGCTTAGTTTTTGCTTTGATAGTAAGGCTTGTTTTTAAATTTTTTCATTAAGTCCGTGTTTTAATTAACAGATGATTTAATGTGGACAAGCCCATGTTTTAATCACTTAATATTTTTCAGATCATCTATTCTCATTAAGTCATGTAACAAACAATTTTCATATGACTTAATAAAATTCAGTTTTTTTCATAATTATAGTCAATTAAAGGTCTTTTTCAAACAGCACCTAAGGTTTTGTTTATTTCTCATCTTTTTAACAATGAATTACTTACCATATTTTATTATGACTTGATAGATATCGACAAGTCACCTGCATTCCTTTATGTTTAAAGTTCGAGTGCTGAAGGAGGTAACATTCATACTAACATAATGATATTCTGATAACGCCTGTGGATATGCACCAGAGACTTCATGATGGTTGGGATAACCATCAAAAGTATTCAATTGTTTAAGGATTAATGTTTAGGATAACTATTTGTTATGTTTAGGAATAAGTCTTTGTTTTATGTGATTTATCGACATAACTAGAGTATTTAAGTGTTTTTGTTTCAATTAATGAAAAAGTAATCAATGAATTTGTCAAATAAATTATCAAGTCTCTCATCTATATTCCTTAAGAGCTCTAAGCACACGGCTTGAAGTGTGCTTCTATCTCGATACAACTGCAAACTCCCGGGGGGGGGGGGTCGTATACAATTGGTGCTTTCACATTGAGAGCTCTCGTTTGAGAGGGCTTCCAATTCCAGTTACCAAAAAAAACTATCAACAGTTACTATCTCATTGGATACAATTCATCGCAGTTACTATGCATAAAAAATTGAGTTATTGTTCATGGCATCGGACAGCAGTGATCAAGACGCGAGATACGCACTATCTAAGTTCTTGCAAATGGGTACGGTGGCCGAATATGAGAGTGAGTTTATGGTACTTGCAAATCGAGTAACGAGGATCTCTGAATCTTTACTTACATCGTTTTATAAATCTCCCGGACTTAAGCTGGACGTTACAAATAGATTCTGAGAGGCAAGGCCATAAAACATAGGCGACAGCTTTGCCTTAGCCCGGATCACCGAAGCCCGTTTTGAGGACGAGAGGGCTACCATAGTCATCGCCAAACCAAACGACCTCAACATAGCGGTACAGGTACAAGATATTGAGGAAACAACTCTTCATACGTCAAACAAGGTAGAAACCTGTGGTCAACAAGTATGGTTGCTTACATATGAAAAACACGTGTGGCAAATGGGATTGTATGGTTGCTACATATAAGAACAGGAGTGATCAAGAATGGAATAAAACCTGTTTACAGACAGATCTTCCTTGCTGGGAAAAAGGTTGAATCTTTACGCCATACCTCCTGTTTGGAAAATTTTAGTGAAATTGTTTTCACTAACTTTGGACAAACGATAATATTATAAATATAATTATTAATGTAAGGCAGATCGAGCCAGAATATGTCCAAAACATAAAGAAGTTAGGTGAATGAATATCGAAGTCTCAAAGAAGGAAAGTTGGAATGAGGAAAAATGGTTAAATGTCAGTACGACTTCGTTAGGTAACTGCAAATTAATATTGTCCTTAAATGACAAATGAAATGGCTGTTATTATTTGTTTCAAAGGTTTATAACTGTAAAATTTAATGGGGTTCATCTAATTGACAATTTAATTGGCGGTTATTATTTGACTCAAAGGTTTATAACAGAAAATTAATGAATCATTATTAAGCATTAATTGACATTGATTGCACCATTACACCATATGCATATGAATATGTGTAAATAGATGGCAATCTCACTAATCCAATATACGACCACAACAAACAGGAAAAAAACAACACAAGAGAGAAAAGCCTCCGTTATTAACAAGTTTTCCAGCAGTCAGTGATCAGAAGCACTCTGTTTCCGTGATATTTCAGGCAAGTATTGTCAGGATCCGGCTTGACAACAGCTTTGACGTTGTAAACCCTTGAAACAATAAGACGGCGAATCTGTTTTAAGGAATCGTGTTCAACACGAAGCCTCGTATCTTTTGCTGCTTTATGTTTGATCTGTTTTGTCCTTTACGTTCATTTACTTGTTAGTATTCGAATCTATACGCTTATTAACAGTAGCAGGTTATCCCAACATCCTTAAAAGCTTTTAATTTTGATATAATATTGTTAACAAGTTTTCTTATAAACTATTTCTGTCGAAACCTAGATAGAGTTTCGTTGGAAATCAGTTTTACAAAACAGATTTAATTGCAGTTTTATAGATCGATAATAATTTTCGAATCAGTTTGCGTATTTAATATAAACTGGTCTATTTTATTCATTGAAACCAAGACTGAGTTTCTTTGAAGCAGATCCGGTACAAGCGGATACCGAGTGATTACAGTTTGTTTAACTGTTTGTTTTGATATTTTCAGAAATGACTAACACTCTAACTCATCCAACTATTGTGAACACAACCGGTGCGCCGGTTACCAACTGCAGTGGGCTAATCATTGCTGAGAAACCAAGAAAAAATTCAAATGTCAGAATTTTTAAGAGTGGCAACAGAAGATGTAATTCTATCTCACCACCTTTAGGCCTTGCGCGGTGCTTGAAAGAAACTGCTACCTCAGGTTGAACCTCTGCCAGAAAGGTCAAAGTCCTCTAATGCACAGGCTTGCAAGCTTGGAAGCAATGAAACATTCCAGACTTTTGTGTCAACAATTAAGTTCTGAATGGTTGAGAAAGATCCTTTGAATTAATGTGTACTGCAAGACCACGACTGCCAAGAATTATGGAGTTCGTATGAACGGAGTACAAACAAAGAGAGTATGCTGGTACATAAAGAAAGTCGTGGTAGCTCGTTTTTGGATTACAAAGATGGTGATTCAAAGAGCGTGGTCGTCAGGTTCAAGATCTGCAAGTTTTGGCTGCACGATATCATGCTGGGGGAATGACGTATGAGTGAAACTTTTCATTTGCTGCTATTATTGAAAAGTTACCTCCAAGCTGGGTAAAGTTTAAAAAACATACTTGAAGCAAGCGAAAGGAGATGAGTGGTTGAAGACTTGGTTGTTTCGTCTTCCGTATTGAAGAAGGACAACCAGCTGGCTCAGAATAGACCTTAATACACATGAACTGCAAGGCTAATATGGTTATGAGCATGCTGGCTCACTTCAAGGTTAGATTCCAAGGGGAATAAGAAAGACAAAAAGAAGAATGGACAAGAAGGGCCTATGGGAAGTCGAGTACTTTGCACCTAGAAGCTGTGATGTGTGGAAACATAAGTTTGTAGGGGACCTTGCTACAACTGTACCAACCAGTCACTGGTTGCTGCTAAATTGCAAGAAAGCGAAGCGGGTGAATCACGTCAGGCAAAATTATGGTAATGAGAATGTGGAATGATTTGCGATGTTCTGACGTGTGTGCCATGAATGCTCTGGGTTAACGCTAGTAGATACTGAACAACATGGTTGGTGGATTGATACTGAGGGGCATCGTCATGTAAGGTGCTGATAAGAGTATGGATTTCACTACTTTCAGAGCGGTTTGACAATGGAACAGAAGGCTGTTTTATGGCAACTCTGCAAACTGCTGATACAAGGGTGAAAGAGGAATGATATTTTTGAAGATGTAACATCCGAGAAATGAGCTCAAGTTTGACTAATGACCTTGTATTTTACCCAAGAGATTTCGCAAGGAATCTTGAAGTCCGGTTGGCTGTTAAAACAAGTTGGTTTTTCGAAGTCTGATAAGTTTGTTTTGTCTAAGGTATCAAATGTAATTGGTAAGGTTATGCAGTGGATGCTATGGTATTTAAAACTCAAAGTAATGGTGGTCAAGAATGATATCAATTAAAATGAACTCTCTGCTTACTATGAATGAGGTCTTCTAATGTGTGGCATGGTCGTCTTGGACAATGTAAATTTTTAATTCGATGCTTCGTTTGATTAAATTTATAGCAATAGCCAAACATTCATATTGATTTCTAATACAAATGTGAAACTTGTGTTGAAGCCAAACTTACAAGAACTTCTTTCCAATTCGGTTAAGCGAACAACCGAACAACTTGATCTGATACACACAGACATATTGATTTGAAAATCACTACCCACGAATGGAGCAATAAGTACTTTATCACGTTTATTGATGATTGTACCAAGTATTGCTATGGTTTATTGTAGAAAAGTAATAGATGAAGCCTATAGACAGTTTGTTCTATACAAAACCGAAGTTGAGAATCAACTTGGTAAAGAAAATCAAGGTTGTCTAAGTGATTAAGAGGAGGGTGAATACCGTGGCTCCATTCGCCGAGCTTTGTCGAAACATAGAATTAGACAACGAGTTCACTGCTATCCCAAAGTCACCGTCAGCAAAACGTTATTGCCGAAATGAAGAACCAGTGAACCTTGAAAGAAATGGTTACTGCCATGTTGATCATTTTCTGCATGAGCCAGGACATGTGGGGGGAAGCCCATTCAGACGGCTACTTAATCATTGTTTAAATCAAAATACATCGTAAAGAAAAGGAAAGAGACTCCTTATGAATTATGATTTGTAAGAAAACCATCAAATCAATAACTTACAAATCTTGGGGCTGTTTAAAGCCAAGTAAGCTGTGCCAACTTCCCAAGGCCCAAAAGATTGGACTAAATCTGTGGATGTATAAATCATTGGATATCTAAGAATAGCACTGCTTTATCGTTCATTGTACATGCATCGAAAAATCCAGATTTCCCAAAAGAATACAATAATGGAATCTAGGAATGCTTCTTTCCTTCTTTGAAAATATATTTCCTTGTTTTATCAAAGGGAACTGGGACTCATGACTAGATTAGATGACAAAGTTCTCCGAGGATTATGAGACAAAGAGATGAATAATGATCTCCAAGATGAGAGGACAAGATCAAACCGATGCAGAAGAAGTATAACCAAGAAGAAGCAAAAGGGCAAGAACGAGAAATTCCGTGTTGGACCAGATATGTTCTTTTATGGTAGAAAATGAAACCCACATCTTACCGGAGAAAGCGTGAAACTTCCTCGAAGGCGCAACACTGGAGAGAAGCCAAAAAAGAGTGAAATAGAATCTATTTACAAAAACCATGAACTGGGAGCTCGTGGAGTTTACCTCCTAGGGGGTGTGTAAACCAACTAGGCAAAAAATGGAATCCTTCAATGAAGAAGATGAAAGCTGATGGTAACCGGTTTGACAACTATAAAGCTAGAGTGGTAATCCGAAGGTTTATACAATGTGAAGGACTAAGACCTACTTTGATGCTTATTCCGCCGGTTACGCGAATTAACCTCGATAGAATGATAATTGCTATTGCCGCTTTAAGAAATTTAGAAGTTCACCAAATGGATGTGAAAACGCTTTTCTAAATGGAGATTAGAAGAAGAAAATATATATGGAAGCTCAACCTTAGGGTTTCCAAGCTCCTGGACAAGAGGGGCAAGGTTTGCAGACTTGTAAGTCGTTGTTATGGGCTTAAAGCAAGCTCCCAAACAGTGGCATCAAAAGTTGACCACACATGTTAGAGAGTGAATTCCAAAATTAATGAATGCTGACAAGTGTGTTACCGTGAAAGACACAAGTGCTGGATATGTATATTTTGTGTTTGTATGTCGATGATATGCTTATCAGTGGTCGCAACGACAAGATAATTAGATCCACTAAAGACATGTGAAATCAAAGTTTTGACAAAGATATGGGTTTGCCAGATGTGATCCTTGGAATAAAGATCATACGAACTCATAATGACTATGTGTTAAGTCAAAGCACATTACGTGGACAAATTCCTTAAAAACTCATAATGCGGTGGGAGAAAAACCATGCGTTGGATTCCGCCAAGCTAGAACTCAATGACACCAGTATGCATCTATCTAAAAGAAGAGGCTTAGGTGTTGCCCCAATTAGATTATTCAAGGATTATTGGCATGTAAATGTACTTGAAGACAGGTACCTTATCGACCTACTTAGCATTTGGCAGTTAGTAGGCTAAGTATGTATACTATATCCTAAGTTATGCACAATTGGAAAAGCTATAATTGAGGGTACTTCATTATTTGAGATACAGTCGTGATTATGGACTGCATTATGACAGACATCCTGCTGTTAACGAGGATACAGTGATTGGCAAATTGATATCTGACATAAAGGATTCTAAAAGATCGACTAGTGGATAATGTGTTAACACTATGAGGGGCCGCTATATCTTGGAATCTTCCAGCAACTTTTATAAGCTAAGTCCACGATGGAATCAGAATTTTATCGCGCAGCGAAAAATGCGGTAAGAAATAGCGGAATGGCTACGTCAATTCGGAAGAACATATCAAGGGGCCTAAACTCGCTTTGCTGTTGTTTGAAATCAGCTTCAAACTTGAATAGTCTAGCGTCTTGAGATGCCATGAATTCAGAAACTAGTCCTTCTATATTTGATTGATAGTTAAAATTTTAAGGATGGTGACCGGTTCCGGATCAAACCGTTAGGTTGGAACTTGTTAAGTGGGTTTGAAAAATTATTTTAGGAGTTTTAAGGTTGTCTCCACCTTAGGTTCGGGTGACTTCTCCATGACGGATTATAGGTGTTACCAAGATTGTTTTGCTCGGGCTTAAAGGTTTACCACTTACCTCCCGCTTCATCGGTACGCGAGGATGCGTATTCAATGAAGGCTTATTCGGGGTTCTCCATGTAATGCCGAGTGTTGTGGGGACCACTGTAGATATCACATAAGGTAGTGATTTTGTTTACTTGGGTAGGTTGTGTCGGAGCAAGATGAGCTTCCATCAAGCGCTGGACTTGATTTTCGAGCTCGATTAGACGGAGGTCGGATGTACTCGGGACATCTTGAGGCAATGCGATTGCCTTGGCCTGCTTAGCGAAATCCCTTGGGTCGTTTCAACTTTCGTTGTCATAGAGGGCGAGGTCCTCTAATATTGCCCAAGATTCTTCGGGGTTGAGCTCACGAAGTGTTAGCCTTAAAATATGTTGTCTAATACGGAATTACACTAGTTATCATTAGGCAAGACATGCATGGACTAGAATTGTTAAGTTAGAATAGTTTCCCTTGTCTTGACTTATAAATACCCCCTCCATACTTCCATAGAGAGGTGAGGATTCATTATTATTTTCTCATAAGGCGTGTGTGTTTTTTCTCTCTCTAAAACACATACACATCTTTTCCTTTCTCTCTCTATTAATAAAATGGCTTACTTCTTGTTTAATCCTCCCCGACCTCCGGATCAAGTTTAGCTAGTGTTTCTTATCATGTACAATTGGTATCAAGAGCTAACCGGGGGTGTATTGTATTCGTGCGTGTTGTGTTTGTGTTTTTGTTGTGGTGATTTTTTTAAGCTAATTGGTTTGGCTTATTTTTGGTTCAAAAAGCTCTCGGCTATAAATCTTTCTTAAAATCATTTTGTGGGCTGGTTTAACTAATATGTCTATCAACAATTTTTTTTGGCCCATTTGTGTATCCACGTCAAAACAAATATGTGTCTCTTGTTATTGAGTTTTGCTAGAAAAAATTAGATTTTTTGTAGTATTTCTGTTCGCTGCTTGTTTATTGATTCTATAGCTTATTTAAGCTTATTCAAAACTTTAAGCTCCTGGCATTGAAAGCTTATAACAGCTTATTTTCGAGGTCTTATTTTTCGAAGCTTATTTCTTTTGAACTTCTTCATTTGTTGCTCACGGTTTTTTGAAGAAGACAAACGCAAGGACGAAAAGAAGAAAAGGACGATAGTACACCGAAAAACTTGTGAAACGAACCATTTGGAAACCGAACAACCAATTTACATTTAGAACCGAACAACTCATCAACCGAACAACTTAACAACCGAACAACTTGTAGAACCGAACAACTTGTAGAACCGAACAACTCGTATCAAGGAGTGCCGAACAACTTGGTTTCAAGTTGGATCCGAACAATTAACTCGCCAAGCCTAACCGAACTACTCGTTTTCATAAGGAACCGAACAACTCAAAATGAATAGGAACCGAACTGCTCAAACAATAGAAATAAATTCTACGCGTTTTCTACTCGTTTTAAGTAATTTTCTTGTTTTTCGGTTTCGAGTGTCGGTTATATACGGGACTTATAACTTATATCGTTATGATCGTGATTCGTTTTCGATCAACGTGGTATATTTGCTTTTCACCGACAACAACCGTAGCATTCCGTGAGA
>BQNB010008359.1:65590-90231 GCA_026074375.1 Tanacetum coccineum | reverse complement strand
TTTGTGATTTGAGTTTTGGGTTGTGGTCGGATCTGGATGTGTGATGATTAAATGGATGGATATAAGGACTAAGATGGTTGGTAGCTGTTACCTGATGAGTTGATCCGACGGTTAGGAAGATGATCGGCGGTAGGCCGTCCGAAGATGAACGACGGTAGGAAGAAGTGCGGCTCACTGGGAGAAGGTTGATAATAATAATAATAATAATAATAATAATAATAATAATAATAATAATAATGATAACAATAATCATCATCATCATCATCAAAAATAACAGCTCAAAAATGCACAAATTAAGTTTATATTACCTGATTGTCATTATTCTGTTCTTCATCCGCGGTCAGCCTGTTTTGATTTCCGGTCACCTCTAACTCAGAACCATCTGTAATTTACTCTCGAAAGCTTTCACTCGTTTCTAAAGCAATTACACACACATAATTAAACATTGAAACCCTAGGTATGAAATTAAAAAACAATCAGGTATGAAATGTTAACAGAATTTGTAACTAACCGATTGCAAACATCGTCATCTTCCTCAGTTTTGTCTTCCATTGATGCTTGATTGCACTGACTTTTTTTTTCTTCAAAATTTGGGGATTTTTTTAGAGGAAGCGTCACACGAAGTGTGTGAAAATTTTGAGGCAAATGGGAAAAAAAAAATCAGGCGTGTGTTTAGTTGGGGAAAAATAATTCATTTTTTCAGGAAATTTTTCATTTAAGAATGGAAAAACTGAAAACTTGTTTGGTTGCACTTTTTTCCAATATTTTTCAAAAAACAAAAAATTCTCATTTTCTAAATTTATATGGAAAAATAGAAAACCACAATTATAGAAAACACCACAATTTATCTTATCCATTTCTTTTTTTTCCTAACAAAAATAAAACGTATCTTTATGAGACATCAATAGACAAAACTAAAATGTGCCAAGTAACCAATATTCTCAACCATACTACTAGACGGTGGGCATTTGGTTCGGTTTGGGTCTTGAGTCATTAATGGGTAATGGCTGCCTAAACAAGGTCATGTTTAAAAAAAATAGGTATAACGGGTCCTTATGCGATCAAACGGTTTGTGTCAGGGTTGGACCCATAATTTATGGTTTTCTTTTCATAACATTTTTTTACGTTTTATCCGTTTCGTCAGTCTTTTCTACGTTTTTCGTCGTTTATTCCTTTTTTACGTTTGTTCGGTTTTATACGTTTTGTCGGATTTTCTTACGTTTTCGTCGATTTCTTTACGTTTTACGTCAGCCTTTTTAAGTTTTTGTTGAGTGCTGGTGTTTATTTTTTTTTGTAGTTTGTTTAGTTTTTTTTTTTTTTTTTTTTCTTTTTATTTTTTTTTGTTTTTTTTTTTGGTGTTTTTTTTTTTGTTTTTTTTTGTTTTTTTTTTATGTTGTTTGTTTCTTTATTGTGTTTTTTTTTTTTATATGGAAAAATAGAAAACCACAATTTACTCTTCTCCATTTCTTTTTTTTCCTAACAAAATAAAACGTAAATATGACTCAAAAGACCAAATAAAATGTGAGTACCAATATTCTAACCCTATCTAGAGGTGGCAAATGGGTCGGTTTGGGTCATGAGTCAAATGGGTCATGGGCCAAACAGGTCATGTTTAAAAAATAGGTCTAACGGGTCATGCGTCAAACGGTTTGGGTCAGGTTGACCCACTAAATTATGGTCTTTTCATACATTTTTTAACGTTTTATACGTTTCGTCAGTCTTTTTACGTTTTCGTCGGTTTTTTCCCTTTTTTACGTTTTCGTTCGTTTTTATACGTTTTGTCGGATTTCTTACGTTTTCGTCCGATTTCTTACGTTTTCGTCCGCCTTTTTACGTTTTTGTCTGATTTCTTGAGTTTCCGTCTGTTTTTTACGTTTTTTCCGATTTCTTACGTTTTCGTCTGATTTCTTACGTTTTCGTCCGTTTTTTTACGTTTTCGTCCGATTTCTTGAGTTTTCGCCCGTTTTCGTCAGATTTCTTACGTTTTCGCCTGTTTCGTCCGTTTCTTACGTTTTCGTCCGTTTTTTACGTTTTCGTCAGATATCTTACGTTTTCGTATAGTTTCTTACGTTTTCGTCCTATTACTTACGTTTTCGTAAGATTTTTTACGTTTTCGTCCGTTTTTTACGTTTTCGTCCGGTTTCTTACGTTTTCCTCTGATTTCTTACGTTTTCATCTGTTTTTTTACGGTTTCGTCCTATTTCTTACGTTTTCGTCCGTTTTTTACGTTTTTGTCAGATTTCTTACGTTTTCGTTCGTTTTTTACGTTTTTGTCAGATTTCTTACGTTTTCGTTCGTTTTTTACGTTTTCGCCTGGTTTCTTACGTTTTCGTTCAATTTCTTACGTTTTCGTTCGTTTTCTTACGTTTCCATCCGTTGTTTACGTTTTTGTCCGATTTCTTACGTTTTCGTTCGATTTCTTACGTTTTCGTCCATTTTTTTACATTTTCGTCCGATTTCTTATGTTTTAATCCAGTTTCTTACGTTTTTGTCCGATTTCTTACGTTTTCGTCTGTTTTTTACGTTTTCATCTGTTTTTTACGTTTTCATCCGATTTCTTACGTTTTCGTCCGATTTCTTACGTTTTCGTCCTTTTTTTTACGTTTTTGTCTGATTTCTTTATTTTCCGTCCGTTTTTTACGTTTTCGCCTGTTTTCTTATGTTTTCGTCATATTTCTTACGTTTTCGTCCGCTTTCATCTGATTTCTTACGTTTTTGTCCTATTTCTGACGTTTCTGTTTTTGGACGTTTTCTTTTGTTTTTTTGACCCTTTTTTTTGTTTTCTTACGTTTTATATGTATTTATTCATTTAAAAAAAACAGATAAAAACGTAAAAAAAAATCAGAAGAAAATGGACAGAAATGTAAGAAAACAGACGAAAACGGACGTAAATGTAAAAAAAACGAACGAAAATGTAAGAAAACTGACGAAAACGTAAAAAAACCAAACGAAAACGAAGGAAAAAGTAAAAAAAAGGACAAAACCGTAAGAAATTTGACGAAAACGTAAGAAAACTGACAAAAACATAAAAAAACTGACAAAAACGTAAAAACAGACGAAAACGTAAGAAAACTGACAAAAACGTAAAAAAACGGACAAAAACGTAAGAAATCGGACGGAAACGTAAAAAACGGACAAAAACGTAAGAAATCTGACGAAAACGTAAAAAAACAGACGAAAAGGTAAGAAATCGGGCGAAAACGTAATTAATCGGACGAAAACGTAAGAAATATGATGAAAACGTAAAAAACGGACGAAAACATAAGAAATCGAGCAAAAACGTAAGAAATCGAACGAAAACGTAAGAAATCGGGCGAAAACCTAAGAAATCGGACGAAAACGTAAAATAACAGACGAAAACGTAAGAAATCAGACGAAAACTTAAAAACAGACGAAAACGTAAAAAAACAGATGAAAACGTAAGAAACCTGACGAAAACGTAAGTAATCGGACGAAAACGTAAAAAAAACAGACGAAAACATAAAAAAACAGATGAAAACGTAAGAAACCTGACGAAAACGTAAGTAATCGAACGAAAACTTAAAAAAAACAGGCGAAAACGTTAGAAATATGACGAAAACGTAAAAAAACGTAAAAAATAAACGAAATCGTAAGAAATCGGACAAAAAGGTAAAAAACAGACGAAAATGTAAGAAATCTGACGAAAACATAAAAAAATGGACGAAAACTTAAGAAATTTGACGGAAACGTAATGTTAATTGAGATTTATATATGTTCGGTAATGTTAATTTCGAGTATACTACAAATTAAATATATGCTTATGATTCGGTAATGTTAATTTCGAGTATATTGCAAATTAAATATATGCTTATGATTGTAGTTAGTTTTTATTAATTTTATTTGTATTTTATTTTTTATTGTTTTTATAATCGTATACAAATAGTTAATATGAAAAAAAATATTAAATATGAAAAGAAAAATGAGGGAAACTAGATCCATCTAAACATCTTTTCACTTTTTAAAAAGAAAAATACAACTTTCATCTAAACAAGTTTTCAAAATTCTCTAACTCTTCTCTAGAGAAGAAAAACCACCCCCTTCTCTAGGAATTTAGAAACAGAAAAACATGAAAATTTTTCCACAACTAAACACCACCTTATATACTTGGAGAAAAATAGGTTTAATAAATTTAAATATTAGATTAATCCTAACCATTAGATCAACAGTATCTGAGAGTAAAAACTGGTATGCAAATGAACTTTTCTCTTGAGTTATATAATTTTTTTTGGCTAATTTACAAACCTAAGTTAGCTAAAACGTTTTAACATGAAACTTATTTATGATATTAGTAAGACGATTGAAAGTCCTAAAATCCCAATCATCAAAAGGTTCATATCATCATAAGAATTACTCTCTCCGTCTCATTTTTATTGTCCATCTTTCTTTTTTGGGACGTCCCAAATTAATTGTTCACTACTAGAAATAAATAGAGAAGTTTGATCAAGTTTACTATATTACCCTTGTTTGAAATTATTATTACAAACTTTAAAGAAAACTTTAATTAATTAGCTAAAGGTAAAACTGTTATTCTGCAAAAAAAATAAGAAAAAAAAAGCAGTAATAAATGCATTTTTCTTAAACTGTGTGTTTTTTGTCGGGAAACAATAATTTTGAGACGAAAGGAGTATGTAATATACATGTCAGGAACCAAATATGAAAGGGCTTTTGAAAAGATAGAAAGGCATACCTTTGAGGCTTCCTTCCCTTCCTATATAAACACAACCCCTTGGTGCTACTTTTGTTCATAGCTCGATGTGGGATAACACCGTGGTATATTATAATTCCGCTTCAATATTATGCTAATGTAGTTTTTCTATTGAGACCCGGACTTCATACACATTTGATAGCTTTAATCATGTCTAACTTATTGACGAGTCTGCATTTAGACTTCATATAACTGCCAAGAACAAGTCAAATTAATCAACCAAATATATAGCCTAAAAGTGAAACTTGAACAATATCATACCACACGAAGACCCAACATGTTCGACGCAATAGGTTGATTTATTTCATCTAAAACTACTGGAAGTGCGGTAACACACATCTAGCTGATGGAAATAAAATCATACGCGTAGAAGTAGCTCATATGTTAATGCAGGCTAGCTTTGAAGAGACGTTGTTGAGTTATCATTTGTGGTTGATATACTGCTATGTAAAATAGACCGAAAACAGACCTGAAGAGCAAAATCGCCTAAGTAACAGAAAAAAATAACCAAACTTACCGTAAAACCGAGTCAACGATGGTTGGGTTTTGGGAGTGTATATAGATATGGTTTTTGGTTTCGGTTTGGTTCGGGCCAAAACCGAGAGAAACACACTTGAACCGTGTAAACCGGTTTTCGGTTCGTGTTTTTCTTGGCATTTAGTTCCATTCGGTTTTGACAAGCCTATGTACAACACAACTAACAACCATACATGTAGATTTTCATCATTCAAATACAACAAATAATGCTAAGTGGGCTATTATGATGTTGTCGCTCGCTCTCGCGCACTCGTCGCTTCAACGAGAGTAATGTCGCCAAGAAACAACAGTTAAATATTTGCGAAAGCTTGCTTAGCAACATACGGTCATTCTTATATTTGAACAAGTTAGATGGCTTCTTTAGAAGTTATTGTAGCTTGTTTCTATATAGGGCTTTGATGTTTTTATAACTTTCCGTAAACTGCCTACTTCTCAGCTAACTGCTTTAAATTCAAATAGACATAATAGTACATAAAATTTTTATAAATATAACTTTTTTACATGAAACCCTCGATAATCTAGTTTTTTAGATTATTTTTTTCATGAACTATCGGGGGGAACTTCTTTGGTCCGGACCGAGCGGCATATCAATGATCATTAGAAGGGTGAGCCACTAGCCAAGTTTTGATGGGCCTGAAACACAATAATATAAGTAACTTTTAAAGGGGCATTAACGTAAATTTATCTTATAATACTTGCTATGCACGATTGAGATTCGAAAAAGTGCCCCATCCCTCAAGACATTGTCTAGCATATGAATTTACCTCAGTAAGCTTAGTATAAGCTCACAAAGAAATAGATACATGCTAACAAGTCTCGTAAAATGGGCATTTGAAAACTTCAACTAGCCTACATTTTATGGTATCTTCCTTTCCTATTTAAACTCAACACCTCGTTACTACTTTTCTTCATAGCTCCATGTGGGATGACCTAGAAACCGCACCGACTTATACCCAATAGTGGTCTATTTGCACACTCTTTTAAATTGACTTGAAACCCCTAAAATTATGTTTGTTTTGACATTTATATCCCTACACCACTTGGTAGAGTGTGTTAATATTAAAGGTATAATAGTCATGACACATATATATTTGAGTGTGTCAATCAATTTAAAAAGTGTGCAAATCACCTCTCATACCCAATTTGTTAATGTATAAGAGAGAGATATCTATCATTTCCTTCTACCTCACGATCCTCGCGTTCGTTGTATGAGACGGCATACATTCCCTATACTTCTAAACACAAATTCGGGGCATCGCGCCGCTCGGGCTCGTGCATCCATAATGCTCCTTACACCCTTCGACTGATCACCCCCACACCTCACACAATATACTACTGTGTACTCGCGCTCACGCAGAGAGAGATCCTTTATATATTAATCACACTTACCAAGTGGTGTAGGGATATTAAATGTCAAAACAAAACCTAATTTTAGTGTGTCAATCAATTTAAAGAGTGTGAAATCACCACTTATTGGGTTGTAGGTTGCGGTTTAGTCATCCAAATGGAGCTATGAGAAAAGTAGTAACGAAGTGTTGAGTTTAAATAGGAGAAGATACCTAAAATGTGGACTAGTTGAAGTTTTTCAAATGCCCATTTTACGAGACTTGTTAGCATGTATCTATTTCTTTGTGAGCTTATACTAAGCTTACTGAGGTAAATTCATATGCTAACAATGTCTTGAGGGGTGGGCTTTTTCGAATCTCAATCGGCTTACTAATATTATAAATAATTTTCACGTTAATGCCCCTTAAAAGTTACTTTATTGTGTTTCAGGGCCCATCAACATGGTAGTGCTTCAGCCTTCTGAATGATCATGATATGGATGCTCGGGCGGGACCAAAGAAGGTTCTCCGTGAGTTTCATGTAAAAAAAGTTTATATAAAAAACTAGATTAATCGAGGGTTCATGTAAGAAAAAGTTATATATAAATAAGTTTTATGTAGGCTATATGTTATATGAATTTAGATAATCATACTAATTCTTTAGCGGAAAGTTATTAAAATCACTAGCTAATAGTAAGCCAAGTCACAATAAACTTCTTAAGAGCATCAACTTATTCATATATTTGAATGACGTATGTTTGCTAAGCTAGCTTTCGCAAATACTTAACGTTGTTCTTGCGAATTACTCTCGTTGAAATAGGAGTCTATTAGAGACTTCATATTTAGCCACTTAGCATTTTTTGTTGTATTTTGGTATGATGAAATTCATGTATGGTTGTTAGTTGTGTTGTACTTGGGTTGTCAAATCCGAATGGAACTAAATGCACCAAGAAAAACCGAACCGACAAAATACGGTATTCACGGTTAGTTAGTTTTCTCGGTTTTGCCGAAAAAACCGAAACCAAAAACCATATCTATATAAAACCCAACCGATCGGTTTGACTCGGTTTTCGGTTAAGTTTGGTTCTGTTCTTGGGCGATTTTGCTCTTCAGGTCTGTTTTCGGTCTATTTTACATAGCAGTATATCAACCACAAATGATAACATAAAGTCTCTTCAAAGCTAGACTGCAATTAACATTTTGAGCACTTCTACGCGTATGTTTGTCTCGCGCGCACACTCGCCAGCTAGATGTGTGTTACCGCCTTTCCCAGTGTAGAAGAGAAGATGAAATAAATCAACCTATTGCGTCGAACATGTTGGGTCTTCGTGTGGTATGATATTGTTCAAGTTTCACTTTTAGGCTATATATTTGGTTGATTAATTTGACTTGTTCTTGGCAGTTATATGAAGTCTAAATGCAGACTCGTCAATAAGTTAGACATGATTAAAGTACTCTTTTGTGTATGAATTCGGGTCCAATAGAAACAATACATAGCATATATTGAAGCGGAATGAATATCACACGGTGTTATCCCACATCGAGCTATGAACAAAAGTAGCACCAAGGGGTTGTGTTTATATAGGAAGGGAAGGAAGCCTCAAAGGTATGCCTTTCTATCTTTTCAAAAGCCCTTTCATATTTGGTTCCTGACATGTATATTTCACATACTTCCTTAGTCTTCAAAATTATTAGAGTTCCGACAAAAAACACACAGTTTAAGGAAAAATGCATTTATTATGCTTTTTTTTTCTTATTTTTTTTGCTAATAAAGTTTTACTTTAGTAATTCAATTAAAGTTTTTTTAAAAAGTTGTAATAATAATTTTCAAAAAGGGTAATATGTAAACTTTGAGACAAAACTTCTTTATTTTCTAGTAGTAGAACAATTATCCTCGCCGCGCGTTCATCATCCTCTCTCTCGCCAATCGCCCACTGCCGTACACAAAAAAGAGACGGAAGAGGAGTAATTCTTATGATGATATGAACCTTTTGATGATTGGGATTTTAGGACTTCCACACCTCTCGCTTTATACATATAATCTTCTCTCGCTCTCGCGGCTCGCCACTCGGTATTAAAACGTTTAGCTAACTTAGGTTTGATAACTTAGCCAAAAAAAAATTATAACTCAAGAGAAAAGTTCATTTGCATACCAGTTTTTACTCTCAGATACTGTTGATCTAATGGTTAGGATTAATCTAATATTTAAATTTATTAAACCTATTTTTCTCCAAGTATATAAGGTGGTGTTTAGTTGTGGAAAAATTTTCATGTTTTTGTTGTTTTAAATTCCTTTCGAGACAGGCGGACTGTATTTTCTTCTCTAGAGAGAAGTTAGAGAATTTTGAACAACTTGTTTAGATGAAAGTAGTATTTTTTCTTTTTAAAACTGTGAAAAGATGTTTAGTGGATTAATCCCTCATTTTTTTTTCATATTTAATTTTTTTTTTCATAATTAACTTCTTGTTATACGATTATAAAAACAAATAAAAAATAAAAATACAAATAAATTATCTAAAACTAATACAATCATAGAATACGCTCTCTTCGAGCTCGCACTCTCATACTCACGAACTCGCCCGCTCTCTCGCGCTCACGCTCTCGCATTAAGATATTATTTAAATTTGTAGTATACTAGAAATTAACATCGAAATATATAACTCTCAATTAACATTACGTTCGTCAAATTTTCTTAAGTTTTTCGTCCAGAACATTTTTTTTATGTTTTGTCAGATTTCTTACATTTTGTCTGTTTTTTACCTTTTTGTCCGATTTTACGATTTGTTTATTTATTAGATTTTTACGTTTTCGTATTTTCTAACGTTTTGCCAGTTTTTTTAGTTTTTTTTTTCTTATATATCTCCGTTTTCGCAGGTGTTCTTACGATTTCATCGTTTTTTTATGTTTTCGTCTGTTTTTTTCGTTTTTTTTCGTCGTTATCTATGTTTTGTCAGGTTTCTTACGTTTTATCTCGTTTTTCTTACGTTTCTGCGCCGCGCCTCGTCGCCTTCGGCTTTCGTCTGATTTCTTACGTTTTCGTTGTTATTTTACGTTTTTCGGTCCGAATTCTTGGTGACATCGCCCGGTTTCTTACGTTCGTTAGATTTATTAGTATCACAGCTCGATTTTCTTTTGTTTTCGTCCGTTTTTTTACGTTTTCATCATATTTCTTACGTTTTCGTCGATTAATTACGTTTTCGCCGTTTCTTACCTTTTGTCTTTTTTTTTATTTTTGTTTTTGTCTTTTTAGTTTTAGTCAGATTTTTAGTTTTGTCCTGTTTTTGACGTTTCAGTCGATTTCTTTCTTTTTTGTCGTTTTTTTAGTTTTTGTCAGTTTTCTTCAGTTTTCGTCTGTTTTTCGTTTTTGACAGTTTTACTCTATGTTTTTGTAAGATTTCTTCGTTTCGTCAAATTTCTTACGGTTTTGTCTATTTTTTACTTCTTTTTTGTTTTCGGTTTGTTTTTTTCGTTTTTCGTCAGTTTTCTTACATTTTCGTTCGTTTTTTTTACATTAGTCCGTTTTCGTCTGTTTTCTTACATTTCTGTCCATTTTCTTCTGATTTTTTTTTACGTTTTTATCTGTTTTTTTTAAATGAATAAATACATATAAAACGTAAGAAAACAAAAAAAAGGGTCAAAAAAACAAAAGAAAACGTCCAAAAACAGAAACGTCGAAATACGGACAAAAACGTAGAAATCAGATGAAAGCGGACGCAAAAGTAATAAATATGTGACGAAAACATAAGAAAACATGCGGAAAAACGTAAAAAAAAACGGACGGAAATAAAGAAATAGACAAAAACGTAAAAAAGAAGGACGAATAACGTAAGAAATCGGACGAACGTTAAGAAAAATCGGATAGAAACGTAAAAAAACAGTGAAAACGTAAAAAACAGACGAAAACGTAAGAAATCGGACAAAAACGTAAGAAACTGGATTAAAACATAAGAAATCGGCTACGAAAATGTAAAAAAATGGACGAAAACGTAAGAAATCGAACGAAAACGTAAGAAATCGGACAAAAACGTAAACAACGGATGGAAACGTAAGAAAACGAACGAAAACGTAAGAAATTGATCACGCGTCTCTCACGCGCAAAGAAACCAGGCGAAAAACGTAAAAAACGAACGAAAACGTAAGTAATTGACAAAAACGTTAAAAACGGACGAAAAGTAGAAATAGACGCAAGGTAAAAAAACAGATGAATAACGTTTAAGAAATCAGAGGAAAAACGTCAAGAAAACGTCGAAATCGTAAAAAAACGGACGAAAACGTAAAAAATCTTACGGAAAAGTAAGTAATAGGCCCGAAAACGTAAGAAACTATCGGCAATAACGTAAGATATCTGACGAAAACGTAAAAAAAAAACGACGAAACGTAGAAACGGAGAACAGGCGAAAAAGTAAAAATCTGAACGGGGAAACGGCGATCAACAATCCCCTTATAACACTAAAAAAAACTTAACCTAACCCTAACTACAACTACTACACTAACTCCAACTTCCCAACCCTACCAACCTACTTAAACACATAAACCTCCCCCCCCCCCACGTACAAATGCTTATACATTAATCACTCTTACCTAAACTAAAGAAAATCCTACAAAATAAACAACAACTAACTACACGACAAAAAATGTAGAAAACCGACGAAATTCAAAAGAAGACGCACGTTATAAACGATACAAAATGTATGAAAAGACCATTAATTTAGTGGGTCAACCTGACAAACCGTTTGACGCAAGACCCGTTAGACCTATTTTATACACAAATGCCTGTAATGGCCCATAGACATTAGATCATGACCCAAACCGTACCCATTTGCCACCTCTATGATAGGGTTAGACAATATTTAGGTACTCACATTTATTGGTCTTTTGCGTCATACTTAGTTTTATTTTGTTAGGGAAAAAAAAGAAATGGAGAAGAGTATTGGAGGTTTTTCTATTTTTCCATATAAATTTAGAAAATGAGAATTTTTTGTTTCCTGACAAAATATTGGAAAAAAGTGCAAACACACATGTTTTCGTTTTTCCTTCTTAAATGAAAAAATTTCCCCTCTTTTTTTTCCCCCCCTTTTTCCATGTGAAAAAATGAATTATTTTTCCTCCAACTATACACACGCCTGATTTTTTTTTCCCATTCTGCCTCAAATTTTCACACACCTTGTGTGGACGCTTCCTCTAAAAAAATCCCCAAATTTTGAAGAAAAAAAAAGTCAGTGCAATCAAGCATCAATGGAAGACAAAACTGAGGAAGATGACGATGTTTGCAATCGGTTAGTTACAAATTCTGTTAACATTTCATACCTGATTGTTTTTTAATTTCATACCTAGGGTTTCAATGTTTAATTATGTGTGTGTAATTGCTTTAGAAACGAGTGAAAGCTTTCGAGAGTAAATTACAGATGGTTCTGAGTTAGAGGTGACCGGAGAGATAAAATGAACGGATATGAACAACACAAAACAATCTCATATTTTAATGAACGAACATGAACAAGAAAATTCATCCATTTATTTGTCTCTCTTAAGTCATAAATACCTTCCTATAATTAACGTAGTAAATAATTAACGTAGTGTTTGATATGTTGTAATCAAACACATCTTCCTATGAAGCATCTTCCTAAAGGGGCTGACGTCATAACCACCACCGTCACCTACCGCCGATCATCTTCCTAACCGCCGGATCAACTCATCAGGTAACAGCTATCAACCATCTTAGTCCTTATATCCATCCATTTAATCATCACACATCCAGATCCGACCACAACCCAAAACTCAAATCACAAACAAAATCATTCCTTATCCACAACAAAATCATAACACAGATTTATAACAACAACAACACCAAAAATCCTACAACCAAATCCTCACACAAAACCCATTCCTTTCAATCCCGTTGCTTAATCATTACCCAAATCCCAATCTTGAGATAAAACGTTTTCCAATGGAAACAAAAAGAAACCACCCGACTGCAGCGGAAGTGGCTATGAAACTGGAAATGGAAGATGTTTTTTTTTTGAAAGTTTGTGATTCAGGGCTAATTTATTAGTGAGCTTTGTTGAAAGTTTGTAGTGGGATACTTGTTTGGTGCTTTAATGATGGTTTAAAGATGGATACAGGATGATTAGAAGAAGTTGTTGAAGTTGTGTAGTTGGTATAAGGATCAGTGGTGGGTATGTGAATGTGTATGGGAGTAATGTATTTATGGTTTGATTAGTTTTATCTAGCCAACTGTTTGATGGCCTTAGTCATTCGGCCATTCGCGTACTTTGTTATCTAGCCATATCTGAAGGAGTTTATGGACCTTCTCGGTCCCTGTATAGGAGTTTGTTTCTCTTTTTAGGCTCCCTCCATGGAGGTGAGTGCTTGTTCTTCAGCGGGTGTTTGGCCGTGCCCATTTAGAGGTTTTCATTGTTGCCCAGATGGGATGGCGGGGTCCAAGGGGTTTCCTCGGTTGGTTGCACATATTAAGCGTCTCCATTTGTCTTCGGACGATCGGAGGGGGGCCTTGCGAGAGGCGCTTTCCACAGATTGTGAATTGTTTGTTTCAGTTGGGGAGGCTTTAAAGGCCTTAGATCAATGGGTGTGTGGGGTGTGTATGTGTTTACATGCTCTTAGCCGGGCATGCCATCATTCTGATGGGATGACCCGGTTCAAGTGGGTGGCGGGAGATGTGGAGGAGTTCATAGTAGGGATCGTTAGGCCACAGGTTAGGAAGGAAGTGGTTCCTTTGGGAGGGGTGGTTGTGGATGAGGTTCTTCTTGACCGTGTGTTCTCCCTACCTATCATGACGGTTAAGAGCATCCCTCATAGTTGTCGTATGGCGTTTTCTCATGCTTTAGCTGCTGCTCTGGGTAAGGTGGCGGCTACACCAACGTCTATTGAGGCGTGGGTTAAACTTTTGTTGTTACCACGTTGCACGTTGCGTGTTTTCAGGCCTTCTAACCGTCAGGAGCGCAGGTCTGGTAACAGGAAGTCTTTGCAATGCCATAGTATTCAACGGGCGTTGGCATCTTGGGGTGGGGATGGGTTTATTGAACTTATTACATCGCTTTTTGCCCAACCTTTGAGGGTGGTATCGGGAATGGATGACCGTGTATCTGGGTCCGATAGCTCAACTGTGGGCACCAATATTAAACAATGTTTGAGGAAAGTATCGGACGGGCACTTCACTGCTGCTGTTAAGGTTTTATGCTCTTCAGGGGTGGCACCTTTCGGTACGGATACTTTGACAGCGTTGTTGGCTAAGCACCCTATACTGCCCCCTCCCGTTATGCCTGGTTCATTGCCCTCGGAGCCTCCTCTTGTTGTGGACGTTGATAACGTTCTTGGGTGTATTCAATCTTTCCCAAAAGGGACGTCTTGTGGGCGGGACGGATTGAGAGCCCAACACATTTTAGATGCTTTATGTGGTGAGGGGTCGGCGATCGCTGTTGGGTTACTCAAGGCTATCTCTGTGGTGGTTAATTTATTGTTGGAGGGGAGGTGCCCTAAGGTTTTGGCGGAGTTTGTGGCATCTGCGCCCCTCACGCCGTTGCTCAAACCGGACAATGGGATCAGGCCTATTGCTGTGGGCGCGATTTGGAGGAGGTTGGCCTCTAAGGTGGCTATGAGGGGTGTCAGGAAGGAGATGTCCAAATACCTTGGGGACTTTCAGTTTGGGGTGGGAGTCCCCAGCGGGGCAGAGGCCGTGCTTCATGGCGCGAATAGATTCTTAAATAAGTTTCACTCGGATGGGTCATTGGCTATGCTTACTGTTGATTTCTCTAATGCCTTCAACTTGGTGGATCGGACTACCCTCCTACATGAGGTTCGGACTCGATGCCCGTCTATTTCCTTATGGGTGGATTTTTTATATGGTCAGTCGGCGAGGTTATATGTGGGTGATGACCATATTTGGTCCACGACTGGAGTTCAGCAGGGGGACCCTTTAGGGCCTCTTCTTTTTGCTCTAGTTTTGCACCCACTTGTTCATCGGATCAGGGATTGCTGCCAACTGCTTTTCCATGCTTGGTATTTGGATGATGGTACGATTATCGGAGACACTAAAGAGGTTGCGAAAGCCATAGATATAATCAGGGCAGAGGGGCCCCGCCTGGGCCTTGAACTCAACATTAAGAAAACAGAAGTTTTTTGGCCATCATGCAATGGGGTGAAGGTGAAGGAGGGGTTGTTTCCCCGCGATATTGGGAGACCGACGTTGGGTGTGAAACTCCTTGGAGGCGCGGTTAGTCGGGATGCGGGGTTTATTAGTAGTTTGGCTGTGAAAAGGGCATCTCGTGCTGTGGAACTAATGAGTCTTCTCCCAAGTCTACGGGACCCTCAATCCGAGCTCCTTTTGCTCCGCTCATGCATGGGCGTCGCAAAGCTGTTGTTTGGTCTCAGAACGTGCCAACCTATGTATATAGGGGAAGCCGTTTCTATTTTTGACAATGGCCTTAGGAGGGCGATAGAGGCTATTGTGGTTTGTGGGGGTCCTTTTTTTGGGGATTTCCAATGGAGGCTAGCATCACTTCCAATTCGGTTTGGTGGGTTGGGTTTATGTTCGGCTGAGGATGTATCTACTTATGCTTTTGTGGCCTCGAGGGCGCAATCTTGGAGTTTGCAGGACCACATTCTTCAGGGATGTGGTATTGATGGGGCTGATTCTGACTATGGATATGCATTGGATCGTGTGCGCATGTCCCTCCCTGAATTCGATCTTAGCGGTTTCTCTAACAAGGACACCCCCCCCCCCAAAGCCCAGAATGTTTTGGCGTGTGCCCTATTTAGTGAAATTGTCAAGAGTTTGGGAGTGAGCTTTGATTTATCCCCTCGCCAAAAAGCAGTAGTTGAATGTCTCCGAGCTCCCCGTGCTCAGAATTTCTTGACCGTTATCCCCATTGAAGGACTAGGCCAACATATGTCGGCTCTGGAGTACCGGACTATCCTTAAGTACCGGCTAATGATCCCTCTGTTTCCGGTTGATGAGCCTTGCCCAGTTTGCCGCAAGGTTTGTTTGGATTCTTTTGGTGAGCATGCGGTCCATTGCAAGGAGTTACCTGGTTTCAAATATAGGCATGATTTGGTTAGGGATGTTCTGTATGATGTTCTTAAACGAGCTGGAATTTCTTCTAGAAAGGAGGCCCCCGTGAACTTTCTGACAGATCCACTCGAAGGGAGGTCTACCTTACGGCCAGCTGATATACTTGTGTTTGGGTGGGCCGGGGGGAAACATGCTTGTGTGGATCTTACTGGAGTGTCCCCTCTTGTTGGGCTCAGGGACAATGGGTTTGTTGCAGGACAAGCTGCGTTGAAAGCGGAATCGAGCAAAGTTGCTAAACACGAGAAAGCTTGTTTAGAGAATCAACACGTGTTTATCCCTTTTGCTTTTGATACATTTGGTTTCCTAGCACCGGAAGCAGAGGAGTTTTTGAATAGGGTTCAACGGGTTGTGCAAAGTAATTTTTCGACCCCTAAGACACAAAACTTTATTTTTAGTAGGATTGGTTTTGCCATCCAAAAAGAGGTTGTGGCGCAGCTTGTTGCTCGTTTGCCCGCCATCTTATTGTAAACGTTGTTTTGATGGAATAATATCATTTTCAATGAAAAAAAAAGTGATATATCATTAAACATGAATCCTAGTTTATGTGTTGTTCATAAAAGAAAAGAACGATGCAAATTATGAGTTAGAATGCTTACCTCAAGGGGATGCACTGTCAGTCGCATTGATGGCTACTACAATTATGATATAATGTTGCTTTCTGGGTTCATAGTTTAGTGGAAACGATTTATGGTTTATAACTTTATACAGTATTGAGTTGACTCAATTTTGCATGTAAAGTTGTTAATAAGGCTATCAAATTGTAAAAGATTTACTACGTATTATTTATTGAAATCAAATCATTACCATGATGGGAAATGAATGAAAATCGATTTTACCATTGTTTAAAAAGGAAAATATTCACAATGCTATAGAATTGAGATGGAAAAACATAAGCTAATCACGAGTTGAGATCAATGAAAATTCAATATTTATCAAAGATCCAATGGACCAATCATAGCCACTTATTTTTTATTAAATTAAAAAAAACTCATTTTCCACCTCTTTTTTAAAATTAAAATATCTTGCAAACGGTAAATCGTTAAACGACAAAAAATACACCACCGCAACGAGAATTAAATCATCTTTCTAACGAGGGGCACATGATATACTTTCGACGAATTTTTTTTTCGATTTTTTTTAGTCACGTCTGAAAAAAATCACATGTGATTTGTATTACAAAATCACATGTGATTTTACAAAATCACATGTGATTTTGGAAAATACAAATCATATGTGATTTTCCAGAATCACATGTGATCTTTCTAGACGTGACTAAAAAAAAAATTGTCGAAAGTATATCAAAGTGCCCCTCGTTAGAAAGATGATTTAATTCTCGTTGCAATTGTATGTTTCATTTTACGTAACGATTAACGGTTTGTGAGATATTTAATTTTTAAAAAAGAGGTGGAAAATGAGTTTTATTTAATTTGATGAAAAAATGGATAGTTGAGATGGAGCCTTGGGATCTATGATAAAAAATAGATCTTTATTGAACTTTTGCCAGCTAATTACTCGTATTTTGTTTGGATGTTAGAAAATTAATGTTTGATTTTGATATAAATATACTTATAAAAAGGGCCAATATTTTTATGAATTGCCTCTAATGTTTTAGGCAAAAGCTAGTCTTTGAAATTCAAATTTTCAAAATCGGTGTTTAGGGGCCGTTTAGTTGGTGGAAAATATTCCTATTTTTCAGTTTCTAATTTCTTAGATAAAGGAATTGTTTTTCTTTTTTACAGAAGAGTTGAGATTTTGAAACTCTATTTAGTTGGAGTTACATTTTTTTCTTTTTATTGAGAAGAAATGAGAATGAAAGAAGTGAGAATGATAAGGGTGTGTTTAGTTGTGGAAAAATATCTTATTTTTTCAGAAAATTTTTCATTTGAGAATGGAAAAACTAAAAACTTGTTTAGTTGCACTTTTTTCAATATTTTTCAAAAAACAAAAAATTCTTATTTTCTAGGAAAAATAGAAAACCACAATTTATTATTCTTCATTTCTTTTTTTCCCTAACAAAATAAAACGTAAATATAACTCAAACCAAATAAAACTTGAGTACCAATATTCTAACCCTATCTAGAGGTGGCAAATGGGTCAGATTGGGTCGGTTTGGGTCATGGGTCAAATGAGTCATGGGTTAAACAGGTCATATTTTAAAAATGGGTCTAACGGGTCATGGGTCAAACGGTTTGGGTCAGGTCGACCCACTAAATTATGGTGTTTTCATACATTTTTGAACATTTTATAGGTTTCGTCATCTTTTTACGCTTTCGTCGGTATTTTCTGTTTTTTTACGTTTTCGTCCGATTTCTTACGTTTTCGTCCGTTTTTACGTTTCATCCGTTTTTTTCGTTGTTGTCGATTTATTCGTTTTCCGTACGATTTATACGTTTTCGTTTGTTTTTTCGGTTTTCTTCCGATTTCTTAAGTTTCCGTCCGTTTTTCGTTTTCGCCTGTTTTCTTACGTTTTCGTCAGATTTCTTATGTTTTCGTCCGATTTCTTACGTTTTCGTCCAATTTCTTACGTTTTTGTCCTTTTTACGTTTTCGTCCGATTTCTTACATTTTCGCCTGTTTTTTTATTTCCGTCAAATTTCTTACGTTTTCGTATGTTTTTTTACGTTTTCGTCATATTTCTTACGTTTCGCCTGCTTTTTTACGTTTTCGTCTGTTTTTTTACGTTTTCGTCCGATTTCTTACGTTTTCGTATGTTTTTTTTTACGTTTTCGTCTTTTTTTACGTTTTCGTCTTTTTTTTACGTTTTCGTCCGATTTCTTACGTTTTCGTCCGATTTCTTAAGTTTTCGTCAGATTTCTTACGTTTTCGTCCGTTTTTTACGTTTTTGTCTGATTTCTTACGTTTTCGTCCGATTTCTTACTTTTTCGTCCGTTTTTTTACCTTTTCGACCGATTTCTTACGTTTCCGTTTTCTTCCGTTTTGGACGTTTTCTTTTGTTTTTTGACCCCTTTCTTCGTTTTATACGTATTTATTCGTTTTAAAACCAGATCAAAATGTAAAAAAAAAGACAAAAATGGACGGAAACGTAAGAAAACAAACGAAAACGGACGTAAATGTAAAAAAGGACGAAAACGTAAGAAAACAGATGAAAACGTAAAACATAGAACGAAAACATAAGAAATATGACAAAAACGTAAAAATAAGAACGGAAACGTAAAACACGAGGAAACGATTAAAAAACGGACAAAAACGTAAGAAATCGGACGAAAACGTAAAAAAACAGATGAAAACGTAAAAAAACAAACGAAAACGTAAGAAATTGAACCAAAACGTAAAAAAAACGAAAATATAAGTAATCGGACGAAAACGTAAAAAAATGATGAAAACGTAAGAAATATGACGAAAACGTAAAAAAAGGACGAAACGTAAAAAACTGACGAAATCGTAAGAAATCAGACGAAAACGTAAAAAATGACGAAAAACGTAAAGATAATCGGAACGAAAACGTAAAAAATAGACGAAAACGTAAAAAAAAAGACGAAAATGCTAAAAAAAAAAACAGAAAAAAAACGTATGAATCAGCGGAGAAGTAAAAAAAAGGGCGAATAAGTAAGAAAATTGATGAAACGTAAAAAACAGAACGAAAACGTAAGAAATTTGACGAAAACGTAATGTTAATTGAGATTTATATATGTTCGGTAATGTTAATTTCGAGTATACTACAAATTAAATATATGCTTATGATTGTAGTTAGTTTTTATTAATTTCATTTGTATTTTATTTTTTATTGTTTTTATAATCGTATACAAAGAGCTAATATGAAAAAAAATATTTAAATATGAAAGGGAAAAATGAGTGGAAAGATAGATCCATTCTAAACATCTTTTCATTTTTTTAAAGAAAAAATAACAATATTAATCTAATAGGTTTTCAAAATTCTCAACTCTTCTCTAGAAAACAAAACCATCTCCTTCTCTGGATTTCAGAAACAGAAAAACATGAAAAAAATTTCCACAACTACAACACACTTAGTTTTTACCAAACGGATACGGACGAAGTAAGGTGAACGGTATATTCGCCACCATGCTTCGTGAATGCTTGGTAAGCAATACGATGGTGAGAATCAATTTTAGCACTGATGAAAACTTGATATCAAATGGATACGCAGTTGAAGTATGTTTGATTGGTTATTAAGGAAAAAGGTAGTGGAAAAAGAACTATGTTGCCTTAAAAGGGTGAGCTTAACTTTGTCAAATTATCGTCAATCCAAAAGAGATCGATGTAGAGCCTCGAGTTATTTTTGGAAGGTCGTTCATGAGGCTAGTTAATGGAATTGTGATTTTTGGTAGCGGGGTGATCACTGTTTATCCCGAAGAGGATCCATTCAAACATGATTCTGAGAAGACAGAAAAGAGTATGGATGATTAGGATCAGTTACTTGATTTCAACTTTGATGATATACCACAGTTGGATGGAGAAGACTTCTGGAGTTTTTGTATGTAAAATGGGCGAATAAGTAGCCGCAAATAAAAAAAGAGCAATAAAGAATATAACTTGTTCTACCAGGATATCGGGACATCTTCGTCAACTGGGAGGCATTTGACTCAAGAAGAGGAAGCGAAGGAAGCTTTGGCACTTAGAATTAGCCAGAAGTTTGCTTTGTTAGAAGAAGTGAGACCAGTGCCTGAGACAATGGCTTATCATGACAAGTACAAGAAAGTGCTCAATGAGATTTGGTAGGACAAAGTGGAATTAGATGGAATGATTATGAAAAAATAGGAGGAAGCAATAAATAAAGTCAAAGGTGAGGCGTTGAAAAAAAAGTACGGACAAAGAGCTATTGAGATTTCCTATCAGACTTGAAGGCAAGGTCAATGAAAATGCATTAGCCGACACTGGGTCAGATATCAATACCATGCCTTACCGGATTTATGAGAAGTTAGGAAGAGAAGAGATAAAAAAGGTCGACAGAGGGATCACAATGATTAATCATATCCAAGCAGAATCTATGGGAATACTTACGAATGTTCTTTGTCATGTGGGAGTCACCATCATAATTGCTAAATTTCTGATCTTGGATATACCAATTGACCGAGATGCACCGATAGTAGTTGGTCGGGGATTCCTATATACAATTGGAGGCATAGTTAATATTCCAGAAAGACTTTTCTTAACTTTTGATGGAATCTGTCATCAAACTTTCTGTGTCGCAAGATCCGATGTTCTAAGAACCGGAGAGAGCAATAGCGATGACGAAGAAGAGTATGAAATTAAGAGAAACAAGTTTGGTGCACCAATGTATGGTCCGAAACCAGCAGCATATCTGAATTGTAACGATCCAGCTGAGCGATCGTTAGCTCTACAAGCAGTCATTAACCCATTCCGAAAGATTAGTGTTTGGAAAAAGGGCCGTTAGTTTCCTTGGTTTTCATACTGTATCTGTTGCAACTCGATAACATGGAACCCTGATTACAATGGTTGTTTTATATAATTGAGATGAAGCAAGGACAGTGGCGTTACTGTGATAAGGGTACTATAAACAAAAAACCATATGGGAATATTTTATGTGCTGTCGTTACAACCAAGAAATTCAGACAGAAATTATGCAACTTAATATCATTAAGTTGAGTGATATTAGGTCACCAACTTGTTTATTGATGGAAGTGATGGATTGGAGTGGGAATAAGGAGGGAAAATTTACTCCTAATCTATTTTACTTTTCTTGTTGAGTCAAAAGTAAAATCATTTGTATAAATCCATAAGGGATTACACTTGATGTACGAACATTAGTCCAATTAATGATAAAAAATTAATATTGAGTCAGTATGATGGATTGAAAATATATAATTATATTTAAATTATGAAATGTGCAAGGTAAGTTTGCGGTATATATATATAAATAAAAAATATATAAAATAAAAAAATATATGAATTATAGTAAAAAGGGCAAAGTACGCCGCACTTCAGTGAAGTGCATCGCACTTTATGGCGGTTTTCTTATATAAAACTTACAAAATAAGATTTAACACATTATAAAAACTCACACACTCACCAAAACAGCCGGGTTTCTCACAAAAATAAGGAAAAATTTCAAGTATCTATCACCATCAAGTCTTTAATCTGCCTAGGGTTGTTAATATCCATTCCTAAATTGTTTATTGCTAAAATTTATTCAATTTCTTGTTATTAGGGTTGTTTATAATTAGATTAGGGAAATTAACATCCATGTTTGACTATGCACAATTTAAAACCATTGAATTATGATATTAGATGTTTTTATAAAATGCATGTTAATATATTGCTAAATCTAAAAATAACTGTTCATTTATGAATTTTATCTTTAAAATAATTTGTTGAAAAAATATAAAAAATTTCAAATTATTTTAAAAAGCCCAGAAAGTACGTGATTTAGTATAAAACCACGCACCTTTGCCTATTTTCCCAGGAAGTGCGTCGCAATTCTATGAAGTGCGCCGACATTTTACCCCAGAAAGTGACGAATGTTTGCAAAGCATATCAAGACCTTGATCAATTTATACCAAATTATTTCTAACATAATTATAAATGTATTGTTGAATGTTTTTTGATGTGTAGATATGGGAGGAAACGATGACTGAAGCGTTCACATGGAACCCATACGCTCTAGGAAAATTTGAAACGTGGGAAAGAAGTATTTGCTCCGCAAGTCCATCAGCATTCTTACTATGGGGAAGGTTGCAACAAGAGGATGTTGAAAGTCTGGGTTATAACACAAAATAGCAAAACTTGCTCCCTAGACATGTTTACTCGCTGTGTGTCATGAATTGGGATATACTAAATAGAATGGGGTGTGATGGAGAAATCGATGATATGTTAAGGATTAAGTTGCGTGAAACTGAATCTAATGAAGAAATATTCACTTCTATGGCATGGATTAGAGCTTTTAACATCAATGAACCAATTTATTCGGAGCTTTGCCACGAGTTTTATTCAACCTATGAATTTGATAAAGTTTGTGCTGACGATGAATTTCAAACCAAGAAGATCATCAAGTTTAGACTTGGTGGTCGTGCTCACAGTTTAACTTTGTTAGAATTTGCTCGTAGATTGGGATTGTATCATGCTGATGAGCTTGATGAGGATGGATTTTGTGTGTATTTTCAGGGAGGCTTGCGTAGTGTTGATCATTTTAATGCTCAGTGGTATTGATTAAGCATTAGTCGAGAGGAGAACTTGAGTTTATAGGAGTCATGTTTCTAATATCCAAAGCAAGTTTTGAGGGTGATTCATAAGATGATCACTTATGGTTTATGTCAGAGGACTACTGGGTATGACAAGATACAAAAGAATGATTTTGTGGCTATTAGCGCAGGTTGTCCGTTCTACGATTAAGCCTAGACTATGCACGTAAATCTGCGGTACGCGGTATGAGCGATATATATGTGTAATGAGTCTGGATATAAAGAGTCAAATATATGACGAGATGACCTTGTTATAAGACGTGCTACTCCTAGACGACATCGATTGTCGAATCATGCGATCAATGTGTTATTCTCACGTCACCTCCTATCTTAGATATGATAGTTGACTCCACTGATGGCTAAATGTCATAGGAGATAAGAAAGTTAATCTTTTTAATAACGAGATCTTTGCATGCTCTGAAATTAGCGCGTTCGTAGATTTGGTATACGGTAGACAGACAGATTTTGTATTGATGATGACAGAGGTGTGATCGACGTCTGTGTATGAGGTCATTATTGATGCTACTTAACGCTAGGAGCACATCAACTACGGTAGTGCGCAACACCTCTGAGATTGCGCGCAATTGACCTACTGCGTTGTCGCGGACAGCGCAGCATCTGGGAGCATTGGCTCTCAGATATGCGACCTGAGGACTGAGTGTGCTTCCCATGAGCTAGCTACTATGCCGGCCGCATGCCGTATAGTCGCTGCAATGCGCGGATGCGCACGCTCGGCGATTGAAGAGTATCATGAGTTCTACCCCATTAGACAGGATGTTCTTACCCCACTTATAATAACTAGGCAATAAATTCACCGTGCTTCACACCCGAGAGTTTCTATTCCTAGACCCCTGAGAGCATCGATGCAGGATTTGTATTAAAGGATGGGTAACATGGAGATACGCCAGGGAGCGATTGAGAGGATGTCTTATAGGCAGTCTTATCACTGGGACAGGTATGGTGGGGTATTTGAGCAAATGGTTGGGGTTTATAGTGTTCCACTACAGGGAGCCTATAACCCACCTGGATATGATCCACAGCAGTATGACCAATATTATCAATAGTACCCACCTCAGCAGCAGCAACAGCAGCCAGATGATGATGAGTAGTGTCGAGATGACACGAGTTGGGCATGTGACCACATGTTTTGGGTCACGTATGTTTTAAAACAATTTCCCTAAAAACATTATTATTATTATTATTATGGTCTGTAAAATGCATCTGTTGGCATTCAAACAATATTTTCGTACTTTCTACTATTAATTAATTAGGAATATTATTATTATTTGTGTGTGCTTTGTAGTATTTATATTTATAACAGGAAAAGGAGAAAGGCGCGTGACGAAATGACGTGATGTGAAGATTCAAGAAATTCATCATATATAAGAGAGTATTATTTTACTTCCCTGTTTTATCTTTCTCTATAATATTTCACATTAGGGACAATGCTCATATTAAGTATGGGGGAGATAAACAGGAAAAGTAAAACATTTATCTTAAAAAAATTCGAAAATAATAATAAAGATTTTGGAAAAAATAACATTTTATTGATCACATACAAGCAATCTAACTCTAGATTGATAACATTACTAGCATATTTATACCACCCAAAAAAATTGTGAGGATTAGATCTTAAGAGATTCGGGTATCCACCTTTGATACCTAAGCTGATTTTTATCTTTAGCTTTTTCGAGTTAAGGTTTGAATACAATTTCAAGTGTCTCATCCGTCATTACGACTGTGTATTTGTAGTTTGTCGCCTTTTCTGGAGCATTGGAATCGATTTAAAAT
>BQNB010008359.1:5854-65083 GCA_026074375.1 Tanacetum coccineum | reverse complement strand
CTCACTGCATATCTACTCTCTATGTATTCTCTCCCTCATCTCATTTACACAGACAACATAACATACATCACACAGTGATACTATAGGATAATTATGCATTCAATCAATCATAATTATCCCATAATTATGCATTCAATCAATCATAATTATCCCCTAATTTGGCTCCACGATTATTGCCTCTATTTATTTCATTTCCTTATTTATTGAGCCCCTCTTTCCTATATATAGAGGCTCCCTTTTGTATTGAAAAAATAAGAAAATATAATCAATCAAAAAACAAAACCTATATCAATTTTGTTATGGTACCAGAGCGGTCTTCGTGAAGATCCTCCGACCAAAACCAAACCCTACCTATGGCTGGCGATAGTGGAAAATCAGCAGACAAAACCAAAGAAGGAGGAATCGACCATGATTCTCCATACTATCTCCATCCCTCTGATTACCCAAGACAGAAAGACGTGAAACGGAGCAGCAGCAAACCAGTAGGAAATTGCACAAACTGTGGAAAAAGGGGCTCAATAAATAAGGAAATGAAATAAATAGAAGCAATAATCATGGAGCCAAATTAGAGGATAATTATGATTGATTGAATGCATAATTATGGGATAATTATGATTGGTTGAATGCATAATTATCCTATAGAGATGTGATTTGTACAAACAAAAAATAACTTATGATCTTTGTCTTGCAAGTCATTAAACTGAACTCATAAAGAACTAGTATTAACTATTGCCTCCCGTATCTAATTACCTTCCAATTCAGGCTCATCAATAATCTACATCGACCTTTGATGACCAAGAAGCTGAGTCCACGTGATTTAGGAGATATCAATTACATTCAAATTAATCAAAGTTGCAACTAGATCTATTGTTTAAAAAAATCCTCATTCCTCTCCACTGCTCTCGCTTTATTCGCAAGGCTTTTTTTGTTTCCTCCTCTCCTCACCTTCAATCCTAGCAATATAACAACCAACGGGCATTTGGTCCAATGGTATGGAGGTTTTACCCTCCTAGGCAAGGTCTCATGTTCGAGTCTTGTCTAGGGCGATAGGGGTTTCCTCCCGCGTGTGTAAAGGGAAGGGTGCCATTACCTTCTGGGCTGCACCCAACCTGGTTGTGTAGGCTCGCTACGCCTTCTGGGCTAGGGGCCATGTAGCCACAAATTGCCGTTCCAAAAAAAGAATCCTAGCAATATAACAATGTCTAATAAGTAAGTGAATGCATGTGTGACAAAATTGTTTGTGCATCATCAATGTTTATATGTCTTGCACGTATGATCTTTGTCTAATTAATATCAGATTGTGTTCCGTTATTTGACAATTTCCTAGTTGGTGTTAATATAAATGAAAAGCAAAATGACACACGAACGACTTGTTGCATTCATTGTTCTAATAGGAAATAAATTTTACTCTTTAACTTTTCATAAAGTGATTTATCAAGCATCCCTCATATTGATTTGTGAGATAGCGGGCCCATTGGCTAACAGTTAACTGCCACACAGTTTTAGGCATGAAATTAAGCACATTTTTAGATAGAGGTGAGCAAAACGGACCGGATCGACCTGGACCGGACCGACCATTTCAGTTCGGTCTTCGGTGCGGGGTTTTTGGCAAATTCGGTTTCGGTCCGGTCCGGCTTTGATCGGTCATGTCCGGTTTTTGAACCGTGAACACCCCTATCTTTAGGTCTCCCTATCATTTCTCAAAATACTTATTATTATCTATTATAATTATCACATAGTTTCAACTTTCAACAATAATCGTAAAAATAATAATTTTGGACTTAAAAGAAGCCATGTGTCCGGCAATGGTAATAACTAATAAGTCTAGCAAAAGAACATGTATGCTTTCATCCCACATAGGTTAAGCAAAAGAAATATTGCTAGTTTATATGTTGAGGTGAGTATCCCTTGCCCAAGTTGGTATCAATACATTGTTATCCATGATATCTCAGTGAAATTGTGATGATATTGAAGTCATAAACTTCAAACTTATCGAATTCAATAACATCATAGCTCACAGTTATCAAGGATAAATTTGTACAAATTGTTAACTTTTTTATGTTTTTTTTATTGAATTCAATAACATCACAGCTCACAGTTATCAAGGATAAATTTGTACAAATTGTTAACTTTTTTATGTTTTTTTTAAATTTGTAGAATTGTCCTGTTTTTTATACTAGACGAGTACCCGTGCATAGCACCGGTAATTTCTAGCTGCAGATAATTAACGATATGCGATATTGTGGTAAATATTTCTTATAACGTTCAAAATAAGCGTTTTTCTAACAAAAATATAAAGAGTATCTACATAAATTAATTTTTGAGAAGTGAAAGTTAGGGTATATTGAGAGATTAATTTTTGTTGTAAAATAACATTTTTGTGGGGAGATATGAAATGGTTTGTGTGGATTTATATGGTGGATGCGGTTAAATATTTTTTATAATCATTATTGATAGTAATGATTTTTAACATTTACACTTTTTAATAATTATTGAAGACCGTTACAATGATAAATTAAATGGGCTATTATAATATTATAATGGTATTGATGACTGAATTTATTATTCAAATGTTGTTACAATTTATTGTGTTTCATATAATAAAATTCAGTTTAAATTCCTTCCTAAAATACATTCAGTTTTCACTTTTCACATTCACATTCAAGAATTGTAGCAACATCCTTAATATAGAAGTATAGATAGATAAAATCACAATATTTATTTTCTCCTTTTGCCTTCTTTATTTAAACCCGAGTCACAAATAAAATAAAATAAAATAAAAAATTACATATGAATATATGAATTTTTGATAGTCAAGATCATTAAAACTCTAATAGCACAACATATAATTTCGCTTGCTTTCCTCTTTTCTTTTAGCTTTTTCACTCGTGAACCAGCTAGACATTTTACTTTATGGCTTACAATAGTGGCGACATTCGATGGTAGAGGGGTTTGGTGGTGGTGGGTTTTGGTGTTGATGTTGTTACAATCATGGATGAGCTCGTTGGTAGAGGTGAATGGTGGTGTAGTTGGTGGGGGAGTAGAGTTTATAGACTTCATGAAACTCGCTATGCAAGGCTGCAAAGAAACCAACATATATATACACAGTCTAAAAAGTATAACATACTTTCATCATTAGAGTTTTGAGAAAAGGAGGCATATCTTTTTAAGGATTTATTCGTAGCCAATGTATCAACCTACATAAACATGAATAAATTAGTATGAAAACATGGTAGAAGTGGTTTACGATGATACTCATAATATGATATCTAAAACTGAGAACCAAAACGAAATCAAAAAAGTGTGAATGCGATGAAGCTGGATATTGAGAAAAATAAGTGTTTATGTTTCTGTGTGTTTTCAATGCAATTGTGGTCCCTATTTATAGGAGATTTACTCAAACTATAGTCAAAGGAAATAAATGGGCCTATTAATTTATTCCATAATTAGCCTTCATAATTATAGAAATTAGTGGTTACGAACACATTAAATGCAGTCATTTAATGAGCAATTATATTACTTAAATATTATTTACGTTTTTAATGTATGATCAATGTTATTTACGTTTTTAAAACATTAGCATTAAATGAGCAATTATATTACTTAAATGTTACGTTTTTTATTGGTCGTTTGACAAAGGAGCGATGAGCAGTGATATTTTTTAGAAAAGCTACTTTTTCAATGCTTATTTAACTAGCTTTAACAAAAGAGCAGTGAGCTGTGAGAGCTACAGCCAGGGTTCTAAATAGCGCCGCTGTAGCGCGCTATAGCGGCACCATAGCGCGAGGCGTAGCCTCCACGTTACGAAACAGGCCAAGGCGTCGCCTTTAGGCGTGGCGTGCAATAAAGCGTGATATAGCGCAAGGCGTGGCGCGTTTTTTTGAAGCTTTTAAGAGATTTATTTATTTTTGAATTTTTTAAAGATATTTATTGGACTTGAGCTTATTTACAAGTATTTATGATTTGGGTTGCATGAGATTCGTGCTCAGTAACTCTATAACTCAATTTTAAGCCTAGTGGCTAATTACTGTTGACCACTCAATAAATATTTTTTGCCGCTTTGAGTCACGCCTTAAAAACGCTATAACGCAACGCCTCATGCTAAAGCTTGAGGCTTGGCTGCTACTTTTAACAAACACACCCAACGTTGTCTATGTTCTTGAGTTCAAATCTTACCATGAGTTGAGATCAACATAGACCCAAAATTTAGCATAGACCCAATGAACCAATCCTAGCCACTCATTTTTTTTATCAAAATAATAAAAACACACTTTTCACATCTTTTTAAAAAATAAATATCTTGCAAACGGTAAATCGTCAAACGACAAAAAATATACCCTCGCGAAGAGTATTTTTTTTTATCTTTCAGTAGACATCCACTTCGATATACTTTCGAAGTACTTTTTTCGATTTTTTTTCAGTCACTTCTGAAAAAATCAAATGTGATTTGTGATACAAATCACATGTGATTTCATAAAATCACATATGATTTCATAAAATCACATGTGATTTGCGATACAAATCACATGTGATTTTTTTCAGACGTATCTAAAAAAAATTCGAAACAAATTTCGTCGAAAGTATATAGAAGTGAAAATTGGGTTTTTATGTTTTGTTTTGCGTAACGATTAACAGTTTGTGAGATATTTAATTTTTAAAAAAGAAGTGGAAGTTGGGTTTTTATTATTTTGATTAAAAAATTAACGGATATGATTGGTTCATTGAGTCTATGTTGAACTTATTTTATTTTCCTTTTTTAGTTTTCTTTTAATAATAGTAATACTCTCTTCATCTAAGAGCATCCACTATGGTAAACCTTTTATAAAGGCTTATACATTAATACACCAATAATTTTTAAACCTTTTGATATTATAAACCTAAATTCACTATGGTATAAACCTTTACAACTTCATAAAGTGTCTTATATAACAAACTAGCTTATAGACCTGTGGATTCACGGAAAGTGTAGAAGAAATAATTCATTAAGTAGTTAAATAAGTAAGAACTTATTTTGTAAGAAGTTACATTCATAAATAATGTAAGAAAAACACTGAAGGTAAACATGTTTCGTTAATATATGAAAGAAATAATCAGATAATAAGTGCGATTATTAGATAAAATTTGAGTTATGTAATTAAGTAAATAAAATAAATGTCATTACTTTTAACGCAATGTCTGTGGTTTTCGAACACGTGAGAACTTCAATCTGTAGCTTGATTATATGTCTCAATAACATTATCCAGGGACTTTTACTTTTAACGCACGTGTGTGGTTTGGAAACACTCTGGAAATTCAATCAATTGATAAATTCTGATGAGAAAATGGATTGAATTCTATGCGGCGGGCGCCACATTCATTGTTATCTATGCTGTCGACAACTTAAGGAAAGCCCATTAATAATTTCTCGAACAATGGATTCTGTTTATTGGTGTCCACATCTTCATTAGTTTGAGCAAGAATGACCATTTTCTTTAGATTAGTGTACAGATCATTTATGTTATCTAACTGTTGGGATAAGTAAAATCGTATAATTTTAATAGATGTTATACCTGGTGAGCGGCATGTATAAGATTTCTGTCAGTTACATCGATCGAAACCTCTCTGTCGTTTTTTGCTTTTTGCAGGGGGGTCCAATGATATAGGGTAATTAAGTAATCATGTTCACATATGATGATTATAAGATACAATTATTTAGGTGATATTCGACAAATATAAAAGAACGGTTGCAATATGGTGTACTACTATTCACATAAAATAAGCCATATCAAAATCGTCACAATATTACCCATATCAACCTTACTGCAAAATTAACCCCGTATCAAAACTATTACACAATAATCGCCTATATTTGACTCGTTACACAAAACAATTATAACAGTGGTCACTTTTGGGTTTTACATTAGAATCATTCCCACCAGTAGAAAAATCTAATGGTAGAATGGAATGTAAACACATACAGTATAATTCATATAGATTTTTAACACAATTGAGCTTAATAGATTATTTGTTGGAATATGAGGTTATGTTGAATCTACTAGTAGATTGCACTTTATGATGTTTGCCCAAAAATGAAAGTGAAATTAAAGTTAGTTTAACCTATATCCAAATCACAACCAAATGTATACATTGTCGAATGATCGGTTTCTTATGTATTTTGTTTTTGAATCAGTGTTAGAGAGAGATTGATTTAAATTGGTGTTAAAGGTAGTCCTCATGATTATATTAATTGGGGTTATTAATGCATGTTCTTTAAAGGGTTGTAAAAAACCAAAGAGTGTAGAAGAAGATCAATTGGTGGGACGGTTTGAATGTGTTTAAATTAAACAGCATTGATGTTAATTGAAACTGACGGATGTTTTTGAATTGACAAATAAAAGAACGGTGCAATATGGTGTTACCTGACTATTTACTCAATCACCCATATCAACCCGGAACATAAAATCGCCCATATTTGCTCGAATCAAGGCTATGCGAATCATAATAGATTGACCTATGAAGTCTGCAAAATAAAAAGTAAGAATAAAATTAGTTCAACCTATATCCAAATCATAATAGCATGTAATACATGTACGATTGAATATGTTGCTTATATATTTGTTTTCTGAATCCGGTGTTAGAGAGAGATATTGGTTAAATAAGTGTTAAGAGAAATTTTTTATAATATGGAATTGTAACTGATTATTAATGTTCAAAGAGAGATTGGTTTTTAAATAGATTGTTGAGAATAATCAATTAATGATAAGTTTTGAAATGCGTTTTGAATATGATAATGTTAATTGAAACCGTTATTAATATGGAATTGTAATGATTGTGGAAGAGTGTAGAAGAAACATCAATTTACGGTAGGTTTTTTATAATGAGTTTTGTAATATTATTAATGTTATTAAAACCGATTATTAATATGGAAATTGTAATGATTCGTAGAAGAGTTTAGAAGAAGAACTAAGTTAATGGTAGGTTTAGATGCGTTTTTTAAAGTATTATAAATTTCTTAATTGAAAACCCGATGAATGTTTTTAATGCATGTTGATTGATGGTGCAAATATGGTGTTATACATTTATGGTTAATTTAAGGTTAGTTAGTCCATCATAAGAAATTTAGTGGGATAATTAATCTTATGCTTTTTAAGGGTTGTAAAAAAAGCTTTTTTTTTTTTATTACATAGGTTATATGATATAGATAGATATATATATAGATGTTTCGAAAACAAAATATATTGGTTTTTAACAAACAAACACAAATCAAAGCTCTTTGAATTGAATTATTTTAAGGGGTTTTTTTTACACCATAAAACATAAGAATAAATCGTAAATAATCATTAAAATCAAACGGATTTCATACAACTGGAAGCTTACATAATTATTTGCTCGAATCAAAGTGACTATGCGAATCACTATAGATTGACCTATGAAGTCTACAAAAAAAAGTAAGAATAAAATTAGTTCAACCTATATCCAAATCACAACAACATGTAATATACATGTACGATTGAATATGTTGCTTATATATATTTTTTTGAATCAGTGATAGAGAGAGATTGGCTAATAGGTGTTAAAGAAAGATTGATTATTAGTATATAGAATTGTAACTGATGGTAATAGTGTAAAAGAAGAATGTTTCAATTAATGATGGTTTTGAATGCGGTTTGAAATATTATACTGTTAATTGAAACCGATTATTAATATGAAATTGTAATGATTGTAGAAAGAAATGTTAGAAGAGAATCAATTAATGGTAGGTTTTGATTGACGTTTTGAATTTTTAATCTGAACCGATTAACTCTATGGAATTTGTAACTATTATAGAAAGATTTAGAAGGAAGAATCAATAATGGTAGTTTTTGAATGCGAGTTTTTTTTGATATTATAATGTTAATTGAAAATGATGAATTATTTTTAATGCATGTTTTTATTGATGCGAATGTGCAATATGATATTGTACATTTGTGGTTAATTAAGGTAGTCCACATAAGAAAATTTAATGGAATAATTAATTCTTATGCTTTAAAGGGTTGTTCTAAACTGTGTTTTATTATATAGTATAGATGAATTAAAAGCATTCAATTTATAAAGAGCGGTTTAGAATTATGACTCTTTCATTCCACCTTAGACATGAAAAATTAGAATGTCACTATGGTTGAAATGAAACATAAACCTTTTCATGTTTATAAATCTTTTTTTAAACTCACCATAGTGGATGCCCTAATAATTATTGTTCATTGTTGATTTTTAAAGTCTTTATTTTTTCAACTTTGAATTTAAATATTTTTGTGTGTGTTATATAATACTTGATAAAAATTATGCAAATACAAATACATTTAAAACTCAATTTATTCATATTTTTTTACATCAAGTTTTATATAATACAAAACATAATAGTTAAGGTAAAAATTACAAAATAAATACTTTAAAAATTAACACTAAACAATAATTATGAAACAAATAAAGTAAAACAGGTTTAGCAGACATAATATGTTTTCAATTTGGTCATGACTTCTAAAAGACCTCTTTAGGCTTCTTTGAATACGCATATGATTATGATATGCTGGTTTAACCTACAAAGGCTTTTAATGGTGAGCCGTTTTGTAAAACTAATATTACCCTTAAAAAAACACATTCAATACCTTTTATTTTACATCGTTATAAGTGAGTTAATTTATATGATCGATATTTATTACTAATTTTTCTAAGCTTGGTTATTCTATTGAATTTCACATATCCATGGATTCTAACATATCAAAATGTTTTAAAATTAAAATAAATAATAGTTATGTTTTTCACACGTTTATAGCATCATAAGTATTTCATTATCCGTCATGTGACCGGTAAGTAGGAAACCTGATCATTGTGATAAAAAAAATTAGGTCATCTGTATTTTCAATTAAATTTCATGGCTGTAATATTTTTTTGATCACTTCATTGAATTTTTGATTCACTAAGCAAACAAACCACTAAAGTTTATTTGACGGCTTTCAATCCTATATACTTGCACATAGAAGCTTCTCCTTGTAAACAATGCATGAAATAAGTCACATACTTCTTATTATTAATATGGTTTGATTGATTCGTAACATGGTTTAAAAAGATAGCCAAAGAATAGTTTCTCTTGGTGTAGCATGTTACTGGTCATGTTCCTATTTAATTCAAATCCATGTTTTACTTTAATGGAACCTAAAACAAGAGTTAACTGCAAATTACATCCTTGTGGTTTCAATTTTCTCACACAATACATCCCTGTCAGAAACTTTTGGCAGTTTACATCATTCGTTAAGCAAACGTTAGACATAATACATCCCTGAGGACGAACGATGCAAATATTTTTTCGTTATCTTCTCACGAGGGATGTATTGTGTAAAAAAATCACAGGGATGTATTTTGCAAAAAAAATTTAAATTTTTTAAATTTTTTATAATTTTTTATAATTTTTAATTTTTTTTTTATTATTATTTTTATCGGCCGTTTTTTTATTTTTGAATATTATTAATAATTTTTTTTATCTGTTTGGTACGTTTTTTTTCGTTTTTGTCCATTTTTCTCCGACGTTATTATACGTTTTCGTACGTTTTCATATGCTTTCATCCGCTTTTATCAGATTAATTATGTTTTGGTAAATTTTGATACGATTTTGTACATTTTGGTACTTTTTATAAGTTTTTTATCCGTTTTTGTACGTTTTTTTTCTTCTGATTTGTCTGCTTTTGTACGTTTTCATCCTTTTTTATTATCAGTTTTTATCCGTTTAAAACGTATTAAACGTACAAAAACAAAAAAAACCGTAAAAACAAATGTTATACAACGTCTTATACACGTATGTTTTTTTCATTTTTGTATATTTTTGCACATTGTTTTTTCGTTTTTGTACGTAGAAAAACATAGAAAAACATAGAAAACAACGTAGAAAAACGAAATGTATCAAAAAAAATATAAAAAGGTATTAAAACGTACGAAAACGAAAAAACAATGTACAGAAACGTAAAACGTACAAAAACGGATAAAAAACTTATAAAAACGTACAAAAACGTACAAAGTCGAATACAAATTTACTAAAATATATTTAAACTGATAAAAGCAAATGAAAACGTATGAAAACGTATAATAACTTCGGAGAAAAATGGACATAAACGAAAAAAACATACCAAACAGATAAAAAAACAAAAAAAAAATATTAATAATATATAAAAATAAAAAAAACAGCCGATAATAATAATAATTATCATCATAATAATAATTAAAAAAAATTAAAAAACAAAAAAAACAAAAAAAATTAAAATATATTTGCAAAATACATCCATGTGTTTTTTTTTACACAATACAACCCTCGTGAGAAGATAACGAAAAAATATCTGCATCGTTCGTCTTTAGGGATGTATTATGAGCAAAACGTTTTTGTCTAATGAGTGAAGTAACTTGCCTAAAAGTTTCTTGGGCAGGGATGTACTGTGTGGAGAAAGTTGAAACCACAGAGATGGATTTTGCAGTTTTACTCCTAAAACAAATATTTAGGGATTTGTTTTTGGTAATCTACGAAATCTTGAAACACCAAAAACTAAAACTAAAAGAAAAAAAAAAGAAAAAAAATATGAACACGTACGTTAGAATGTGTGGCTTGATCTCATGACCCCTATCATTTCAAAGTAGTAATAAAAATAAAAAAATGAAACATACCACACTATATATAGATCAACTTGGAATGTCTACATACCACACTATAACGAGTTAACAACCATAGAATGAGCTTATCCTTGCCAAAAAAAATAAAAATTAAATAAATAAATAATGAAACATAGTCCATAAACCTATTACAGGTATATAGAAATTACCATTTTCCTTATAAACACCGAAACGGTATTTCACTGCCGCGAAAGGGAACAAAAATCAATCAATCTATCGGTTTGAGTCGACTTAGTCAAACATTTTTAACCCAATAGCCAACTCTATTTAATATTACGGTGACTCAGGTTAACCAACCCGAATAAGCTTATTCGGGTTCGGTTCAAGTCGACTTTTTTGACACCTCAAGTCAAAACATTGTTAAAAATTAAAACAAATACAAATTTGCGTATTTCTCAGGTTTAAGTCTTTGTTGTTAATAAACAGTAAAATCAAACAAAATTCTCTACGAATTTCAAAATTTCAATTTTGTGATTTATTTATGGTCTCTCAAATTCTCTCTACCAAACTGCATCTATTTATACTTATCTTCCACAAATCGTTCTTAACCTAATATAATGTTTCTAAAATCACAATCGAGTGACACATTTTGGTCCACTGTTATTATCATGTTAAATCGATCCCCAAACCATCTCATCTCTATTATGATGTGGATCTTTAACGGCCGAACAACATACGAATTAAAAGAACAATTGGATCGATAATTCCAGTGGAGAACTCGATTAAAGCAAAAGCTTTTATTTATCAAAACTCAAAAGATATCTCAATACAAAAGAAAAGACCCACTATTTATAGGAAAACTAGGATCAATCTAAATAAAGATTCATTTGACTTTCTTTTTCCTAAATTTATAATTGATTAGAAATTAATACTTTCCTAACCAAATGTTATTGTCAAACAAGAAACATAAATAAAAAAAGTAAATATTTTGACTTTGACTAAAAGTTGAGATATGCAGACATGTTGATATTGCGATCCAATGCCCTGCATAATATTATAAATCAAATATATCCGACATGTAATTCAGTTGACTAAAACAGTACAAAGCAGAGCATCTTCGCAACTTCATCTACAGAAGCTGAGTATATAGCTGCTTCGGAAGCTTCTAAGGAGGCGGTTTGGGTTAAGAAATTCATTTCTGGGCCAGGCGTTGTTCACACAATTGAAGAACCCATAAAGATGTATTATGACAATACCGAAGCCATTATTATAGCTAATGAATCAGAAATCACTAAAGGTGCTAGACATTATCGTGCCAAAGTTCACTACCTTCATGAAGTTATAGAATTTGGTGACGTTAAGATAGATAAAGTTCACACATATGATAACTTAGCTAATCCGTTTTCTAAGGATTTGCCTTTTCCTAAGCATTCATAACATACTAAGAATATTGGAATGCTTCCAACTAGTAGTCTCATGCAAATATGTGTTTTTATTAGTAATTGGATAATTAGGATTGTAAGACAATTACTTTCTGATGGATAAAGATCATTGGTATTTGTTTTTCATACATACAATAATTGTTATCCTATATTTGCATGTTTAATCCGTGAATGATTTTATCATTTTAAATATGTCCATTGTCGGTTAACAATATAGGAATGTTGTTACATTAAGACAAATATGAGTGTTGGTTATATTATTTGAATATATAGATGGTTCCCACCAAACTCATATGTTATTCACAAGGGATGCATATTGGACACCCCAACCTTCGAATATATACTTTTGGATCCTTAGTCATGAGTAAGGTATCGAAAATGGTTAAATATGTCATCCTTAGACTTGAGATACAAACAAGTTCTGCATGTGTAAATATCACTTTCTAATTATAAGTTAAACGCTAACCTGAAAATGATAGTTATAAAGGCTATTCTTAAAAGTGATGTGAAGCAGCATTCACAACACTTGTAGTCAATAAAGAATTTGTTCATTCACTTGATATGTGTAGAATGATACATTGGGCCCTCTCCAGAATTAATCAGATAATTGTATGGCCGTACCCAAAGGGTAATTCAAGATGATTCTTGATTACATTTGGTATATCTGAATTAACTTCTATAACGAGAAACTAAAATAGTTAAACTATATGAAATGAGTTAGGATCCATATCCATGGTTTAACGGTATCTGTAATAAAGGGATGATAATAGCAAGAAATACATAACCATTGTACTGAGAGTGTTGCTAGACGTTTCTATTGTTGGTATAAATGTAGTCTGCTACTCCAACTCCCAAGTGGGAGCTGTTGGAATGCGGTAGTTGGACGCGCATGTTATACGACAAGAAATACGTGAGCCTATTGGGGGCACACACGTTAAGACACGAAGAGTACGTTTATTATATACATATACTTCACGAAATATATTTAAATGACTGTTAGTTACCGTTACTATTTAATAACTAACTTAACGAATATTTAAATGTAAACCGAAGGGACTAAATCGACAAAACCCAAAACCTTATGGGTGCCTAATGTGAGCCGACCCATATGTGTTTCTAAAGGGGTATTTGGTCGGTTTAGGAGATGAGGGAAAAGGAGTCGGGATAAGGAATGGATTGAGGTTTCCTAGTTTAACTAGGACTAGGGTTAGGTACATATATAAACACCCACCCCTAGCCTCATTATTCATTCATTTAAAAAACCTAAAATCACCTAAAAAGTTTCGGTGCTCTCCCTTTTCTAAAACCGATCGAGTTTAAAACCCTAAAAGGGTTTTCGGTTTTCCTTTCTTCCTTGCTAGCGATTTTCGATAAAACCATCTAAGGGTTTTCGGTGCGATTTGGATTCCCACAAGCTCGACTACAAGCTCAAGCTATCCAAGGTTTTCGGTTTACTTGTTCTCCTAGTTCTACAACAAAACCCACCTTAGGGTTTTTCGGTTTCTTGCTTTTCCACTTTACCGAATTCGGCCCAACCTTAATTAGGGTTTTTGATTTTCGGTACAAGCTACAAAGGGTGTTGTGGTTTTTGGTTCAAGAAACTAGGAGGTATACACTTGGTGCTTGTGAGACATGAAGTAAAGACTAGCATCTTGACATATTTGTTTGACGTGTTTTGTGACCAACCGTAGAAGTGGTAACTTAATCACTAAGATTCAGGATCAAGATTCTCGTTTAATTGACTTTAGTCATTAAACAAAAGGTTAGTATGTTTTACCCTACACGTGTGTTAATCTTTGATATCAAACTAGATCCATCCGCTGCGTACTCGTAGTAAATGGTTTACTAGTTTATAAAATCCCAACACTTACGACATTAAAAAATGTTTAAATTAAGAAAATTAAGTTTGAAACTTTCTGTATGTTGTAACAACAATAGAGTTTCCAGACTTTATGTGATTTTGATCATAAAAGATCACAAGAGTCCACTGTCCATATAACAAGTGATATGTATGTGTATATAGGAGGACAATGAAGTGTTTTTCATGATCCGCTCATAATTTTATCGTACAAATTTGGTGAAGTGTATGTTGAATCTTTTAGTAATTTAGTTTAGATGGTGCATTAGATTTTGGTGTCCATTTGTTATCTACTTTAAACTGTTGTGTTTGCTGGTATATTGTAAATGATAAAAGAAATGTAGGTGTTAATATTCGATTAGATTGAAACATTGAATGATGAGAACACCAAGCTAATAATCGGCCAACATTGTTTAAAAATCTGATTGTCACAAAGCTTGTGAGAAAAATTAACTAAAAATCCACACAACACTTGTTAGTAAACTTATTATTGAAACAATTCATTTCGAGTTAGTGGGCTTCTATCCATGTGACTCTTGCTAGTTGAAAGTTTTGCCCAATTTCCAAGAGACATTGCTTCCGATTTATTGTTAAAATGTTGATTCTTGTTATGAGGCATTTGCTTGCAAGTGATTTCATAGCCAATATTTAGTTACTCCAAAGTTATTTACTCATAGTATCAACTCAATTGATATACATTTCTAGTAAGCTACGTTCTCATTAAACTCACTAAATACATAGTAAATTAGTTTTATATCATTCTTCTCACAACCAACCTAAAGTTACTAATGTATAATCCTCACTGTTAAATAGTATACCTTTAGTATAGTGTTTATTACTTTTATATATGTATCTATAATTGATGTATAGTGTAAGGGTCGAATATGTAACACTGTACCTTGTAATTGTCTATTTATTCTAATGAGAAGGCATAGCCAAACCCTAACGGGCAGTCACTAAATCTATCATGGTATCAGAGCCGCCTAATAAACAATAAAGTTCTAGATATACTTATAATGCAAATGTGATTTTAGTTTTGACTTAAATCATATCATATCTGCGACATTATCATATTATTCATACAAACATACGAAAGCGTGGTGGAACCTATTTCGGTCTCGTCATCGGTTTGTCATTTCGGTCCTCAGTCAGGTCCGGTCGGTTCGGTCTTACGAAAAAACCGGCAATTATGCCTTATTGTACCGGATCGGACAGAACCGGACCGGACCGGCCATTTCAGTCCGGTCTTCTGTCCGGGGTTTTTGCCAAATTCGGTTTCGGTCCCATCCAATTTTGGTCGGTCCGATCCGGTTTTTGAACCGTGAGCACCCCTATCTTTAGGTCTCCCTGTCATTTCTCAGCTACTTATTATTATCTATTATAATAATCACATAGTTGCAACACTGATCGCAAAAATAATAATTTTGGCCTTAAAAGAAGTCATGTGTCCGGCAATGGTAATAACTAATAAGGCTGGCAAAAGAACATGTATGCTTTCATCCCACATAGGTTAAGCAAAAGAAATGTTGCTAGTTTATATGTTGAGGTGAGTGTTCCTTGCCCAAGTTGGTATCAATACATTGTTATCCTTGATATCTTAGTGAGCTTGTGATGTTATTAAAATCAGAAACTTATTACCATATAACACAATAGGCGACAAATCCGTCGTTTTGACAGTGGATCAATTTGCTACTGTATCGGGCTCTCATTTTTGGCCAGTCCGATTTTAGTTTTTTTTAATTATTTTGTTTTTTGTTTTTGTTTTAAATTTGTATGCACAAAGTAGGAGGGAACAAAAATATTATAAAAGTTCCGATTTATTCCGATAAAAAAAATATCCGCGGAAACATTTTCGATACCTAATAACTTTAAAATAATCGATATGGTCACAAACGTATAACCCATTATATTAAAAAAAACCCATATAGCAAAAAAAAACACTTTAACTTTTGACAGTGGACCAATTTGCTACAGTATCGGGCTCCCATTTTGGGCCAGCCCGATTTTAGTTTTTTTTTATAATTATTTTGTTTTTGTTTTTTTTTAAATTTGTATGCACAAAGTAGGAGGGAAAAAATATTACAAAAGTTCCGATTTATTCAGATAAATAAATACCCGCGAAAACATCTTCGATACCTAATAACTTTAAAATAATCGATATGGTCACAAACGTACAACCCATTATATTAAAAAAAATATTGGAAATCAAACACAAACGAAATGGGCTAGAAAAGAAGTATTGATTTTAGTGACAGAACTGATTTAAATTTTTTCGTTAAATGAAATGGATTTAATTATGATAATTTATCTATCTGCTTCATTTCATTTTAAATGTCTTGCTTTTCTCATAGCAAACACGCCTTTATTGAAAAGGGTGCAACTATAAGCTTATGTGTTTTTCTTGTACTAACCTGTAGCGTGTCCCTAGTGATGCAGGTTTTAAGTCAAGTGTCTGCCGTATGCAACAAATTTTAGGAAGCGAGACAAACAATTTCATTGTAGGATAACTGTATAACTCAGAGAAATAATATGATACTGGTGATTCGAATTTAGAGATTTGGAACATAGGGGATAATGGATTTAAGTTAAATAGGAATACATATAGCTTATTAAGTATCATGTTTTTTGATAGTCGCTAAGTTTATACGCAAGAAAAAAATGGCAAGCTAATCGAAGTCTTTAACTATAGGTTAAATGACGAAAAATGCTAGCAACAGTGCTAAAGACAATAAATAGAACTACGTATGCAAAAACTCTAATATCTCCTAATTTTCAAGGAACAGAAATAAAAGTTCGGCGAGGAAATGGAATAAGATGTTAGCTATCGTAATATGGACGGGGCAGATGCCTAACTTTCATAGATAAATAATAACTATATTCAGTAAGGAATATACAATGGCATGCTTCCTTATGTCCAAAACTAAAGGCTGCATGTCTGACTGTGAGTAACGTGTCTTTATGATAAAAGGCTCAACACAGCACACAATAGGCAAGAACTAATTCAAATATGTTCTTAACATATCAAATCAGTTATTCTATGAACACGCCAACTAAAACTCGTCAGCCCATGCTGCAACGTTACTATTCGGTGAACTAAACAATCTAATAGAAGATTATCCAAGTTGACATATTTTTAGGTAAATAAACATGTTTAGATACAGTAAGAACTTACCTTTTTTGAGCTTATAATCACATATACAAAATCTGCTACATTAGTATATGTTTTAGTAATGCTTGGCCATTTTCGTAATCACCAATCCAAAACACCAATATGCCAGATTATTGTATGTCAAGCACAACCTACTACTGTGCTATTCTGCTATATCTTAGCTTAGCTACAAATTCCTTATATTACCTTAATACCCTTCATTAACACGGCTTCTAATTTCTTACTCACTAATACAGTTCTATATAAGTCAACAAATCCTGATGTAAACACGCTTGCTGTTCAATCTGTGCAGCATAAAAAACATCTTCAAAGGAAATTACTATCTGAATAACTAACATAATATCAATAAAAGAATTATAATTATGATACCGTTACTAAAACATACAGTAATGTAGCAATCGAAACCCTTCTTATGCAATGAAAAATCACGTTACTGAATGTAAGCGAGCCATTTTTTTTTTTTCCTTTTTTTTTTCATGTTTTTAACATATAAATATAATAAAAATTAAGCATACAGTAATGTGGCAGATATGGGTGTTGAATCCTCTTGAAACATGTCACCCCTTCATTTTTTCTCACATTTAGCAAGTGACAGCTAAAACCCAGATCTCAATTTAAGAAGACACACCAATGTACATGAATAGGAAATACAAAATACGAATAGAGCCCGATAATGTGAAGCTATAATGTTTTTTGTCACTTTCAGGAATTTGGTTTGGTAACTAATGCACTTATAAGGTTAAAGAGGTGGGGGGGGGGGGGGGATGGGGCTGACCTAATACCAATGAATTGTATATTCTATCTAGTTTTGAGGTCATGTGAAGAGAATCATAATTGAATGGTGAATTATCTCCCACAAAAATCAGGGAACGACACTGCGATCTTGTTAATCCTTCGGTTATATCTGGTCTCTTAAAGATATAAAAAAGATCAATATTTAACTTAAATCACTATGTTTTTTTATGCAGGCGATAATGAGGATTAGCTTAAAAGGCCTCTTCAAAACAGAAATTAGATTTTAAGACATATTACAATATCACTGACCTAAAAATAGGAGCATTTAGTATTGGACATAAAGACATACTACATGGATCACGGAACTTCAGTTAATTGCCTAAAAACCAAAAAATTACCCAAGTAAGCTCATAAGCCAGAAAAATAAGCTTAAACAAACACCCTCTTACTTTATAATTTAAGTAAGTTCGGTTAACTACTACTTAATATTAGTATGTTAGTCAAATGACCTCCAATACTACAGTTCAACTCCAACTACCTACAAATGTACTTCATCCGTCCCGAAAATACTGATGAGTGATGACTTATCAAATGTTAATGTAACTTCAATTGTCCTAAAATAATTGTCCGCTTAAGTTTTAACCAATTAAAAATTTTCAAGAAAGTAAGAGTTGCATCTTTCTGGCTAAGAGTGACTTGGTGTTTAAATAAGCTTATATGTGGCTTATGAGCTTTTTTTGGCTTATATTTCATAAGCCCTAATTTTCAGCTTATTTTTAAGATTTGTGGGCTTATATAAGCTTATTACGATATGAGAAACTTATATAAGCACGTAAGACTCAAAATAAGCTGGAAAATTGGGCCTTATGAAATATAAGCCGAAATCAAATAAGCTTTGTTTCGGCTTATGGTTTATTTGGTTTTGGGCTTATGTTCTATAAGCTCATTTTTTGACTTATTTTGAATCTTTTCGGCATATATGAGTTTGTTATGTTACAATAAGCTTATATAAGCAAAAAAGTTTCAAAATAAGCCAACAAAAAAGTGAGTTTATGAAACATGAACCCACAAACAAATAAGCCTTAAGCCGGCTATATAAGCCAAAACAAAGAGTCTTATCATATTAAGATAAGCAAATAAGCACTTGAGATAGCAAACCAAAACACATCCCTACTTAATCTTAAAATGCAGCTTACTAAAAGTAAAAAAGTATATATAAAAATAAAAATAAAAAATGAAGTCAAGATTTTTTCCATTCTGGAAGGATCAACTAACAGTATGACAAAAGGACCATCCCAAGGGACATTTGAATCCTGTTTGAAACACAAAAAATACACCTTTTTGAAATCTTGAAGCCAGAATTCAAGATACTTGATTTTGGCAAAGGGGTTTTTATTATTTGTAAAGACGGAGTTAAATTTGCATATAAAGATGCCATTTTTAAAGATAACATTTTGATTTTGGGTTTGTTTTAAGGGTTTTTGAGATGGGGATAGATGATCAAGATTTTAGCTCAAAGATGATGACATGATTGATTTTTTTATAACCTGCTTCTTTTTTTACCTATTCAAATTTTATTCATGAAAATGAAAAAGAAAAAAAAACTTTAGCTCAGAGAGACTCATAGAAAGCCCATACCTAGTGAACGAAACGGATATCCTGGAAACAAACCTTCCGAATAATCCTGAGAAGCCATTCATTCTGCCAATACAATAAAGCAAAGATGTAAATGAGATAGCATGCATATAAATTTACCACTAAAAAAAGCTGAAGCTTTCTATACCAGAAATTAAAATATGTGAGCTTATAAAACTATGGTTACTGACATAAAATCACTTCAACCAATGAGCCTAAAGTTAATAATATACACTTATCCTATCAGTAATCATATAATGAACAGGCTGTTAGTTTTTCTTGGGTTACCTTGCGTTTAATTGAAGTTTCGTATAGGTCACTTCATGTTCACGCTCACAACTATGTGTAAATCCAGTTAGGTGTAATCAATTTTGTAGGTCTCTTTACAAATTGATTTCCGTCGTTCCAGCACACTTCCAGACAGCCGCATCTATGCTTGATTCGTCGCTGCAACAAACACAAACTCATGTTAGTTCTTATTGAAAGCTAATTTGGTTATTCAACCTCCCCAACCTCCCTTGATAACATACTAATGGGGGTTTAGCTTAGCTTATTAAAAAAACTCAAAAATCAAATCAAATTCCAAAATATTAAAACCTTAATATAGAAATCCTTTAATCAAAAACATAAAATCAATTCCAACTGAAAATCTAAAATTATATTAAATAAAATATTAGAGAAAAGGTAGTAACCTCAAATTTAACTGACATTATATATTTGCTCAATGCAAGCAGCAAATGAAAGATCTATGGTTTTGAAAGAGGTGTTTGCAGGTGAGGTTTTGTTGAGAGAGAGAAAGAAGGTGGTATAGCGGTTGTTGTGTGTGTTGAGGTAGGTTTTGTTGGAAGACACGTATCAAGGGATGAGGAAGAAGAGAAGACACGTGAGGGGTTTTGTGAGTGGAGGAAATTATGAGTGAAGTTTGATACAGTAAATAAAAAAACCCAGATTTTTTCTTGTCGGGAAACGGGGTTGGGGTCGTAACGGTATTTGAAAAAATACCCAAGTCAAGAACCATGTCCCAATCCCGGTTAAAAACAAACCGGCCAAACGAAAAGTCCTGCGGGTTTTTCGGCGGGTCAACCTAGTTTTTAATGAGATGCATTTAATGGTGCATTGGGAATCGAATCTTAATCTTTAATATATAAGTATAATAATAAAAAGAATTAAATATAAAATTTAGCTTTCTTTCTCTCTTTTTTTGATCATTTTTTAGCCGGAGGTCTATTTGAAAGTAGTCTCCCTGCTCGCGGGTTTTTCTCCGAAGTTTCATTTATCCCATACTCTGCCCTAGCGCAATTGCATATAGTTGTTGCTTTGTAACGTAACATTTGTGAGTTGACTGGTTTGGAGTGGGTAAAGTGAATGATAAAACTGGTTTTGTTTATTAATAATCCTCTGCGAAGAAACCCACATTTGTTCCATTCCATCATCAATCCAAACTACTACAACTACTACTCATTATCCCTTCCTTTTATACCCAATTGCTCGGTTGCTTTCTTTCTTTCAGGTAAAACTTGAATTTCATTTTCATTCATTAGTCTACCTAGCTAGCTAGATCTACTTCATGTTCATGTGTGATTTGATAGAATTAGGGGAATAAGATGAAATCAAAAAGCAGATCTAAGCCAGCAGCTAGTTTTAAAAAGAGAAATCCTCCATCTTCCAGCAGTGACTACTCATCCGAAACTCCCAAAAAAGGCTTAGATGTAATTCCGAGTTTGGATGGAGAATGATGGATTTGGATGATCCTAAGGTTTAAGACACTGTAGTACTGATGCTGCTGCTGCTGGCAGTATCTCTAAATGGAAGTTAAATAAGCATACCAACAATCAATACGACTCTCCAACTAAGTCTACTACTAAAAGACGGCTTGACACCGATGATGATGATGATGGATTTGATATGCCCCTTTCGATGTTTACTCAAAACTATCGATCATCCTCAAATAAACCTAACGGATCACAAGGGAAAAATCAAACTGAAACTAACAAGGCGGATGAACCTACAACCCCAGACACCAAAAAGTTGACTAACCATGATGAAGATATTAAAAACGAAAAACAAGAGACAACGTCTACTGGTTACAAGATATATAAGCGTACTAAAAAAAAGTCAGCTGTCTCTAATAAGAGTAAGGAGAAATCGAATAGCAGCACACGGGAAGTGGTTAAAAAACCAACTCAGAATGTGGTTAATAAGGTGAAGGAAAACAATGATAAGAATGATGTTGCTTCTGAAAAGCAAATATTGCGAGAGAGAATTAAGAGTATGCTTCTTGATGCTGGTTGGACCATTGATTATAGACCAAGAAAGAACCGAGCTTATAAGGATGCTGTCTATATTACTCCTGCTGGAACTGGTTATTGGTCAATCGTTAAGGCTTATGATGCTTTTCAAAAGATGGAGGAGGATAACTCTAAAGATGGTGCCGAGTTTACTCCTTTACCTGATGAAGTACTTGGTAAATTAACGAGGCAAACGCAGAAAAAGATGGAAAGAGAAACCAACAACAAGAGAAAAAATGAAGTTGCAGACGATGATGATACGGATGAGAAAAACACAAGAAAAAGCAGGAAATTAGGTACATGTACTTTGTTGGTTCGCGGGTCTGATAAAGGTGTTAATTCAGCAAATGGGTTTCAACTATATTCAGGAAAAAGGTCTATACTATCGTGGTTAATTGACTCAGGAGTTGTGGATGTGAGTGAACACGTTGAATATATCAACCCTAGAAAGACACGTACCATGCAGCAAGGGTCGATTACGAAAGATGGAATCCTTTGTGGTTGTTGTAGTAAGATTGTAACTTATTCAAAGTTTGAGGAACATTCAGAAAGCAAACTCGGCGATCCATTTCCAAATATCTTTTTGAAATCTGGCAAATCACTGATGCAGTGCCAAATTGATGCATGGGAAAAACTAGGAGAGCTAGAAAAAACTGGTTTTTATACTGTAGATGTTGACGGTGACGATCCTAATGATGATACTTGCGGGTTATGTGGTGATGGTGGGGATCTGATATGTTGTGATGGTTGTCCGTCAACCTTTCACCAAGCTGCTTAGACATAGAGGAAGCAATAAAATTTATTCACACTTCCGTTTTAAGATTTTAACGTTTTAATCTTTTTGTTGTGCGCTCACAGATGCTTCCCGAAGGTGATTGGCACTGTCCAAATTGTCCCTGCAAATATTGTGAAACAGTTAGTGGTAAAACTGAAGAGTCACTACTTATGTGTGTCCTTTGTCAGAAGAAATGTAATGACTCCTCTCTTGGAATAGTCTTTTAGTCTTCGGTTAAACCTGTTGGTTGAACAGAAATTTCTTGATGTTGCAGATCATAGCGTTATCATGCAGGCCAGAATTAGATGTCAAGCCAATTGAAAAAAGCTATCTGAACTTAGCTTTCTGTGGACACAAGTGCCATGAGGTATTGAATGTCATGATATTCCTTTTTTTTTGTTGGTATATCTCCATTAAACCTTGTGGGTGTTAATTTATATCCTTCACAAACCATTTCATTATCATGATTATGGTATACATGTGGTGTGCAGTGGATATGTAAGCGGTTAGAAGGTAACTTAATGATGGATTACTTGCAACGTGTCTATTCCTGTTCCAGTTAATATTTGGTTATTTATTTTGCGTTACATGTGTATGGGGTATCCGTTGGAGACGTTTAGGGCCCAATCCATCCTTTGAATGATTGTGGATCAAAATCAGTAATTCGAGCAGTTAAATGTTCAGTAAAATAATGCATCTTGGAATTGCACAAAAGAAGAAAGGGAACCACTAGCATGTTAGGACCCTTATAACCTGACACTTTGCACAATGACATGCATACAAATGCTTGATGCTCGGAATATCAGATGAGGTGGTATTTAATGGGGTTAAGTATGCATACATTCATTTATGACCACACACACACTCATGAGACTACACAAAACATGAGGAAGTTAACTAAACACAGCAGGTTGAATGTAATCTGTAGCAGCCTTTTAGATGGAAAAAAATGATACTAATAACTTTTTGTAAGTGGGAACATCAGACAAGTTGAGCAACTAGTTTCATCAAGTGGTCTCAACATTCCGGTTACAGCAGTTTTTCGGTTTTAACTATTGCAAACATGTGGTCAGTTGGAAGGTCTCTAATTCTTCTTTTATTTTCATCTACATGATAAGAAAAATACCTTACAGTGTTGTTTATCACCTCTTTTTTCACTGTTAATTGAATGATGCAGTTATCCTGATTAAATACTATGGTCATAACAACCTCTCTTTTTGCAGCTATACAGCCAGTTACAGAAAGAAGTTGGGGTGAAGCACGAATTGGATTCAGGATTCTCATGGTCTCTTGTTCATCGATCTGATTTATTGACTGATGCATCTTCTGTACAACTTTCTCGAGGGGTGGAATCCAATTCCATGTTGGCAGTAGCCATGTCAGTCATGGACGAGTGTTTTTTGCCTGTTAATGATAGGAAAAGCAAGACCAATCTAATTCGTAATGTAGTCTTCAATTGTGGGCAAGTCTTCAATTCATCTAATATTTATAAATCTGACAGTCAGCTGAGACAGCAATTATCATGATTAACAGCATATAACTAAATACACATTATTGCGGGCGACTTCTAACTACTTTTTACCCCATTGAAAGATAATATTAACATTGATAACTCCAAATTAATTGAAAGTTATCAGAAGAAGTTTAACCAGAAAAGGGGTAGAGAATTACATCCACTTATAATTACACTTATGCTTCGACTAGATAATGCACGTTGTCATTAGTTAAATTTTTTTAAATGTTAATTGTTACTAATAATCACAATCATTTTGACATTGATTACTATGTGCAGTGAATATAGATACTCCATATTTGCATGTCTACCACATGCAGCAGGGGTTGTATCCTTGTATTGTTTTTTTGATAGTGATGTGCTACACGAGGAATGAATGATTGTCTATGTCTATTAGTGGAAATGATATAATAAGAGATGATAAAATTGGTCAACTAGTGTATTTTTTTTTGGGTAACCATGGTTTCCGACCTTTTTGGCCGACTAATCCACGGGTTTTGAACCCACCGCCACACTGGTCAACTAGTGTATTAAACTAGCAGGTGATGGAAATACAGCTGTGTTAAGTTGGGAGTTCAAGGTGTCAGTGAAAACCTTGTTATAGGATAGATGGAACATAAATATATGTAACTGAAATGAAGATTCAGATTAGCATAAAAAGTTCTAATGAGGTGGCAATAGATGTGCCGGTGCATATTTGAGGAATACTTATCAGCGAGAAACTTCATAGAGAACTTAGTGACCTGTAGTAGGTAGAGATAGTAGGGGCTTCAATTATTGAAAGAAGAATATCTGACGATAGATCATTTGAGGATTAGATGCAGGTTGTGTTCTGTTTTTTGTTCTTAAACACTTTTTTCATGGGATCGTGACTCACCTGGAAACCTTCAGTAGTGGTTAACAATCTACCTTTAGGAGGCCAAGTTCTTGCTAGTTTTATGTTGCATTACATGAATTTTATAATGTATACTGATGCTTACTAATCTTCCTGTAGGTCAAACCTTAGCCGGTTAAGCTATAGTGGGTTCTTTACAGCTATTTTGGAGAGGGGTGATGAAGTGGTTTGTGCTGCATCCATCAGGTAGGGTGCTTTATTTGATCCGCTCTGTAGTTAAATGGAGTAGCATGTGAGGTTCCAAGAAAATAAAATAAAAATGGAGTAGCATGTGCTGTGTGTTGACAGTGGATCCTGGTGGTCCTTTTCAGAAGTTTGTAACCTATTTTGTATATGATATGGTCAGGATCCATGGAACTCAACTAGCAGAGATGCATTGTAGGGTATATCGTATCGGCATGTACAAAGACGCCAAGGGATGTGTCGTCGGCTACTATCCGCTATTGAATCGGTAAGAAGATTACGTGTTTAGGTTCTTGCAATATGTTGTTATTACCGAAACCAGGAATTACACACACACACACACACATAACAAATGTGTTCACACACATGTATTTGTACACGTTCAACACACACATGTATTTGTACACGACTGCACGTACACACAAACCTATAACTATAAGTCCACAGTGGTGCATAGCCCTGCGTCTACTCTAAGCCTCTAAGCTTTTACAATACATTGCATCTACGTCGAATTTCCCTATCTGTACATCTAACATGTATAACGTTTAGGCCTAGTGTAAGTCCATACAAAATACGTACATGTCCATATATTCCCTCTGTTTGCACTTTCCGTTATAAAATAATGCTACTGTCATTTTCAAGCAATTAAAGACTCGTTAGTTATTTTTATCACTTATTTAGCCAATTTGTTGAAATATCCCTACTACAGAGTATAATTTAATCTTTCAGTGCACTAGCCTTCTCATTGACAATACTTTTTCGGTGAATTACATCTTTGTTACATTTTCTTTTTTCAGGCTCTGTCCTCCCTCTATGTTGAGAAGTTAATCATTCCTGCGGTTGCTGAACACATGACTACATGGACTGATGTTTTTGGTTTCCGTCCACTGGAGGAATCACACAAACAGGAAATGAGGTGTTTGAATATGTTGGTGTTTCCTGGGACTGATATGTTGCAAAAGCCGTTAGTGAAGCAAGACACCCTCCCCGAAGGTAATTACTACTTGTAATAGAGACTGCTTTTCCCCTTTATTTCTATTCTATATAGGGGTGTTTGGGAGTGTGTTATGAAACTGATTATCTGATTATCAAGTTACGAAAATGCAAATAATTTGTTCTTAGAGTTTGGCAAAATGAAACCAAAAAGTGATTATTTGTGTTAAGGACCTTTAAAAACGCAGTTGTGCAAACATAGGTGGGTACATGCTTTTTGAAAACGCTAGTTTTCCTTTTACATTGAAATTACAATCATTGCCCCTATTTAAATGCTTTGTTCTTTGAGTTTTAGGCTTAACACAATCACCCTCCTTGCTTTTCTTTTATATTTCTTTCAGGTTGTCAATTTTGTGTTTTTGCACTCATTTATTTGTTGAAAGCCTATCACCATTACTCTATTTATATATGCCCTTTATCTCACAATATAGATGACCAACAAGTCCAAATAATATAAACAATATTTTAAGTCTTTTTTATCTATCATGTTACTAAATAAGCTGATTTGCCAAACACTAAAAAGACTGATTATCTGATTGTTGCGATATCGAACAACATAATCAAATTCAGACACTGTTTCAAAATCATGTTTCATAACAGCTGATTATCTTAATCTATTTTTATTAAGCAATCCCAAACACCCCCTTATTAAGACTTGATAATTATATATGGTATACTGCAGGTAACAATAGTGTTCTAGTAGACGACGTTGAGAAATCAGAGCTGATATCTTCCGACGTTAAGGATTCCAGTGACAAAACCGCTACTACAGCTAGTGGTTTTCAAGAACCTGGTGATCATGGTTGTTTTGTAGATGCAAACAAGGAGACTCTTCCCAGCAATTCTCCTGTTAAAGATGAGAAGCCTGTGCCAGTAGTTGCTGCAAACAGTTCTGAAATGGTCTCTAGCATAAAAAATGCTGATGATGCTGATTCACGTTCAGCCCAAATCATTGATGTTGCATCACGTGATACGGTTTCTTCTGATACTCCCTGTGAACCTAAAGTATTGGTTTCTGTAGATCCACATGTTTCTTCGAATGTGGAAGAAACTACTACTGCCAAAGCCACTGATGTCCCTGATGTTTCTTCGAATGTGGAAGAAACTAGTACTGCCAAAGCCACTGATGTCCCTGATGCTCCTTCAAGTACTATCATTTCTTCAGCCACTCCTTGTGAATCAGAACTCCAGATCCCAGTCAATGAACCTGGTTCCACGAATCTAAATTCAGACACCAATGTAGGAGAACTTGCTATGCAGAATGGTAATGAGACTAATGTGAAAGCGATGTCCATGGTGGAAAAGCTTGATATGCAAAATGGATGTGATAATACCACTGATATCTCACTTGAAGTCCAATCGCCTCCTAAAGTAGCTTCTAACAATAATGTTTCTTCAGATGAACCTTGTGAAGAAGAATCTCTTTCCTTAGTTTCCCACATGCCCGTTACGGCAGAAGAATCATCTGCTGATGTCATTCTTGAGACTGGAATACATGCTGTTAAGGACAACGTTAAGCTCTCTGAAGGAAAGAAAGGTTTATATGAAAGTGGAATAATTGCACAAGAAACAGTTTAAGTGGTTGTCTACATATAACCCATTTACCTCAAGTGTTGTAGTCATCTAATCACATCCAAAAGTTAACTGAAAAGGTATATCGAGGCTTGATTTTCCTTGTATTCAGTCTTCACATTGATTTAGATTTCCGGGATTGCCTCCCTCGTGTTGTTGTATCAGGCAAGATATAAATAGAAGCCGTCCTCCGTATAGGCATGTTATTTCAATATAGAAGCATCAGATTCTAACAAAAGCCAAACCCATTTCTTATAACACTAGAAATCCATAGATCAATTAAGCCTATTTTTTATGATTGTTCATTGTGTGTACTAATCTTGACTGGTTAATCCTCATCTGATGTTGATGTTATCAATTTCCGTTTACACTAGTATTTTTGTGGGGGCACGACTTGGGCCATGGAACATGAACACAATCAGGCTAGCATTTGGCAGCTGGTTCAATAAGATGATGACATTCTTGTTACTTTTTGCACTGTGCGACTCGATTTCAAAGAGTGGTTGAACAAACCTAGTAATCTTTGGTGTGTGCCTTCAACTCAAAAATGTTGTGAGCAATTGTTTACATGGTAATATCTTTTGGCGCGTCTACATCACTGACCTTGTACGTCTACATCACCAAAACAAGATGACTCCCAGGAGCGTTTGAATAGTCTGAATCCCATGATATGCCGCCGCGCATTGGGAAGCATTAGAAGTTTTGAGTTTGCATTCGAGTGAAGGTTATTTATTTTAGCTTTAGAAAGAACGTGATTGTTTCTCTTCCACTAATGAGAAACGAAGCATTTATGTGTTTCAACTTTCAAGTTGTAAATTAATAAGTTCATTATTTTGGTTTGTAGATGGGTTTTGATTTAGGATTTGAATTTGAATTTTAATATTAGATTGATTTTAAGAATTAGATTGGTTATTATAAAATATAAGGAGAGAGAAAAAAATTATAAAATATAAAAAATAATTATTTTATACTTTCTTCGTCTCAAATTTATTGTTTCATATTAACTTTTCAAGTCTTTTTTTTCTCGACTTTGACCTTAAATATGTTTGTTTTGTTATATAATACTTGATGAAAAATCATAACTATAAAAATACATTTAAAAACCAATCAATTCATATACTTTTCATTAAGTATTATATAGCACAAACAAATATATTTAAGGTCAAAGTTGAAAGACAAAGACTTAAAAAGTCAATAGGGGACAATAATTTGAAGACGGATGGAGTAACAATATTGATGACGTATAGCACGAATAGTAGGCTTATTGGGCTTAATCCGTACTATACACATTTGGGCCCAGGCCCAACACGACAAAACATACGAGCTGCCACTAAGCCCAGGATAAGCTGGTGGCGGCCCGGATATTTCAAGACGAACGCAGATAAGGCCCTTCCGCAACACACATGCGGAAGGCAATCTGTGTCTGCAACCACGATTACAAGCGGACCTTTGCCCGATAAGGGTCCCACTCTAGCCACTAACAATCATAAGCGAAATACCAGAAAAACCTAGTATTGGGATCACCTATAAATAGGGATCTCTGACACCCCAAAATGTACGGTTTTCTAACCTACATTCACACACACATACTCTGACATTCTCTGACAAGCATGTTTACTTACTCTTACGCCGGAGCTTAATCGTGGGGTCCGTCCCCACGGTAAGGCTAACGGTTTTCTCTTATTTGTGCAGGAGATCGTCTTATTACTTGAATTAGTACAAAATCTAATCCATCAACAGTTTATTGGCCCGGTCCAGTAAGCATCACTAATCTCACGTTATAACGCCGTCACATTAAAAAAAACCTGTTTTGTACTAACAAGTTGGCGCCATCCGTGGGACCACGAATACAACCACGTTTCCTAAAAATACTCATCATGAGCACTAACGAGCAAATTCCCCTTAGCCAACCCACGTCCGCCGTGCGAACAAAACGCTCCATAAAGTAAAGAGCACTCCGAATCCGAACACCAAGCAGAAGGAGGGACCTCAGAAAGAGGCTCGGATCTAGACCTGTCCGCAGTGTGTCCGGAAGTCCTGAGCCAAGGCACGACCGACCCGAGTCACCAAGGAAGAAAGATCCGGAAAGAAAAACGGTAATGGTCAGTTTGAATCTTTTTGTTCAGCATGTTTGTGATTGTTATTGGTGTAAGGGGATATCTTTTCTCAACCTACCTAAAAATATGTATATTTTAAACCTCACAAAGTGCACTCCACATGTATTAAACAACTTCCAAATAGTTACTTTGTATCCTTGTAGATTTCTTCATATTTCACTTTTTATGTCAGGTTTAAACATTACTTTCAGATCACCCCATAACATTCTTGCATAATCCTCTTCTAGCCTTGTATTCCTATGTTTAGCTTTAACTAACTTCTAGAGGGTCTCCAAGTCTTCTTTATCAATATTCCAAAGCATCTTAATCATTGATGAATACCTTTTTGAGCTTCCATCAGCTCTTATCAATTTGAAGTATCCCATCCTTCCATCTTTATCAATCTTGTATTCAACAATCATTGGAGTTTTGGTGGCTAGAGGTATAGCATCAATTGCTACATCATCATCTTTAACTATCTCAATATTCCTTTTCATCTCTGCCTCCTCTTGATCATTATCTTTTTCAGCTTCTACATGCTCATCTATCTTTTGCTTCTTTGATTTATCAGATTCAAGCTCATCTCTTACTCTTTTAGAACTTCCTTCTGTTCATGTCTCACTGCTTTTCACCACCTCTGAATCCATAGGAACAAATGAATTTACCTGTTTGTATGCTTTGTTAAAGAGCTTCTGAATTTCTTCATAACTCCTTCCTTTCAGCTAAGTGTGCTTGTATCTACCCATATTCTTCAGGTATGCACACATTTTATTCCTTATCTGAGTTTTGGTAGGTGGTTTACTTCTTTGCTCTGCTGCTCCTTGTGCTGCAAAGAACTTTTTCCTTTCAGCTATCATCTCCACTAACATTCTTGACTTTTATTCAATGGAGAATTGTTCTTGTTCTTCAGCTTGGAGTCTTGCAGCTAATTGCTCATCAGCCTCAATCATAGCTTGAATTCTATCTAGTTCTTCAATATTTGCTGCTCTACTAGCTTCTTCTTATGCAACTCTTTCTTTTTCCAACTCTGCTTGTTCTTCAGCATGCAATGTGAGTGCCAATTCTTCATTAAGTACAATTTGATCTTTCTTCTTTAATGGCTTTTCAGGCTCAACCATTTTCCCCTTGCCTTTGTCTTTTGCTTGTGGAAGTTGTGATGAAGAAACTATTGGTGTAAATGCAGATGCTTGCTCCTCCTGATCATGAAAGACAATTCCTTTTGCCTTTGGTCTTGTGCTAGCAACAACAGTAGTAATATCATTAAGCCTATAAGGGCCGGTTATGTTTAAACACAATACAAACATAAGACAAACATTATATACTCTTGGTTATTTAACCACTAAAGTTACACCTAAATCCCAAATTACTAGAAATTGATAAATCAATAGTTACCCTAGCTCGTAATCTAGGCGTCCAATTGTTAAAGATGGTAAGGATTCACTTGTAAATCACTTACAAGATCTTACATACCCTTACACATGTACCCTTAACCCATAGCTTACCATAGTTAGATTAAGGATGAATGGTTAGTTAGTTTTAAGGTTAGGAAACCTTAAACTCTAACCCACTTTGCCTTGTTTCTTTCCTCCATTTCACACGACAACAAGACACATGGATATTATCCCTCAAATCTTGGCTAAATCTTGTACAACGTAGGATTAATTAAAGCTACGGTACTTAACAAATCTTATTCAAGATTTGTATCTTGTGTTTCCCTCCCTTTAGCAACTCGTCACCCACATAACCATTTGTAGCCAATCTTGCATAATTTGTACATCACCCAATTCATTAATACTTGTACTTACACAAGCTTAAACTTCCCTAAAACCACCTAAGCATGTACTTAAACTACTACTTCACCTAGTAAATAGGGACAAGGTCTTTAAGAAGTGTATCGATATATTTTTCTCCTAAACATAGGAGGCTTATCAACCAAGAGTGTTTACACACTCACACACTTAAAGGCACACTAGCAAAAACCATCCTTGTTGCCTTTCCGTTCGGGTCACCAAACCGAGACACAAATCCACAACACGACACTATGAACTTAAAGAGGTAGGATGAAAGTATGACAACTCACAACCAAGAGATTCTAAGGTATAACCAGTAGATCTATAAGCAAAGTTATACGATTAAAGGTTTAAAATGCAAGAAAAGATTCGTTTTAAACTAAGGCTTGGGGTATACAAGTTGAGTTTCCACATGACTACATGACAACACTTCAAGAAGCTTTGACCCTGTAAGCGCTTAGCCTACGTTCATATTTAAGTTTTACGTTTTATTCATATGTCATAGGGCACGGTTATCATATGTTAAACAAATTAAACATGGATCGTGCCTAGCATGGCAAAGAACCCCTGTATAACGTCCTTAGATAGTACATACAGTATGACTTGTGTAGTCAACCAAAATCCATAAGGCATGAGTAACAAAGATCTTGTGTATAAGCATGAATGTTTAAACATGACATGCACACGTAAAATATTTAGCCGAGAGGTTTGATAACTCATTTGGAAACGGAAACACTTTTCATGAACGTATCCATAATACTAACAACTCGTCTTGCTCAATAAAGGATGTGTACACTATAGTATATGCAAACTAGGGTTGTTTGGGATATATCGAAATAAGTTAGCAAGACCATAGCTGCGTCTTGTGTCCAACACGAGCTCAAACAAACTCTAACGAATTTGTTAACTCACTGATGGGTGTATGATATGAGCTAAGTTAGAAGTTAATACTACCAGCTTAAGAAGTTAGTATTTCTGCAGCAAGTTAGTACTGCCAGTCAGAAGTTAGTACGCAACAGAGTTTAATACTGCTATCTATAAGTTAGTACTGCTAGCAGAGTTTAGTACGCTACATATGTGTTTTATACCGCTAAGTATTATAATACGTGTTTTTGACATTCCTGAACTAAGAGACTGTTTGGAACTCATGAAGAACCTAAAATATAGTTTTTGTAAAATAGAGGGACTAAACATAGCCAACATGAAACATTAGGGGTGTAAACGATAAATATCTTAGCTATCTAAGTATAGGGATATAATACATATAAAGAACGTTAAAAACGAGATTAAAACGAGAAAGATATGACGTTTTTACTAAAAGTAATATTTATAAATGTATCTAACTTTATAAATATTATTTTCTCAAACAATTAAATTATTTATATAATGAAATCATATAAATAATACATCAAGTGTTCTTGGCAAATAATCAATTGTGGGACAAAAACAATAATTTATTTTACGGATACAAATACATATGCAGTTATTTGACAAAGTACGATTTGATTATTATTTCAACATTTTAAACTAAACAAAAACTATTAGGTAGTGGTGTAACTATATAACTTATGTTGTAGTTATATTAAGTACTTGGTACTCATACGACCTATATTTAATTAGGTTGCCTTCGGTCTTATCTGTGACGTTTTCATTCGCTTGATTCATATACTCCGGTTTATTCACTAAGGTGAGTTCATAGCCCCATGTTTTACTATATCAATGATTTACAACTTTTGGGGTGAGACACATGCATTGTTTTACAAATTGGACGCAAGTGTATATTGTATCATGATTACGTGTTTGCTTAAGTAGCGATAATCCTTTGAGCTCATTATCATGAACTGTCAATTACTTTGTGTGAGCGCGAATATTATAAATAGATCTATTTAGGATTGACATCCCCATCCGGGTGAGTAGCTCTCATTGGTGTCACGGAGTGAACCAACGGTTGTATACCATGTCGGATTTGGGATGTTTAGGGTTGAACATCATCACGGGCAATGTGGCAATATTTATATTGCATTCATACATGTCGAGCTTCAGTGTTATGAACTTAGGGAAACGTAATTCCATTTTGTAATGGGTGCACAGGTTGCATAATCACGGGGAAATCTTACGGTCCTACATTATTTTTACATAAACCTATGAATTTACCAACTTTATGTTGACGTTTTAAAGCATGTTTTCTCAGGTCAATGAGGCACGAGGTGCTAAGGTTACATTGGGATACTCTTTTGGGGAGTCATGCATAAAAGATTTGGAGTCATTACATCTTGGGATTTTTGTTATGATCTACAATCTTTGTTATCGAATGTTGAACAATTTAAGCCGTTGTGCTTTGTATTAAACAATTTCAATAAATCCAATGTATCGTATTTTAAACGACTCTTTTAGAGGTCGTTCTCATATCTTGTGCTATTGATCTATGAAGTAACGCTCCCGAACTCATTATTCCGCTGCGACCCTATTTGGGGGTGTTACAGATTGGTATCTAGAGCCAAGGTTATAGAGAACCAGGTCAAATGTTTTTACTTGGACTATAACCGTTTTTCAAACATTGCATCATACAAAGGGATTTTCATGGGACATTCATTCATACATTACTCATATAATGTACCATTTGCAAAGTTATATCAAGACGGGCTTTAAACCGTTATCATACGCCTCTGAACCCTAATTTTTGGGTAATGTAACCATCCAAGATGAACGTACAAGTAATCAAAGCTCATGTACAAGTAATATAACATCTCATTTGAAATATAAACTCCCTCCAAGTCAAGTACAAGTCTTATAAAGCACAATGTACAAGTCATTAAGCATGACATCCAAAATAGCCGTTTTACCTCCGTTTTCATTCTAGTTTCTTCACCACCACTTTTGTACAAGCTACTACACTCAATATACAATGTATAAACCCTAATTATTCTACTCATAAGCTCTCACACATATTTTTACACTCAAAACCCTAATTGAGGATCACCCTTATGTTGTTGCTGATTCACCTATAGCCTTATCTCCAGGCTACATTGCTGACTCATCTAATCTTCTTATCCTATTTTCACCTATTATTACATTCTTAATACCACTCCAAATCCATATCATTATTTTTTTTTCGTCCCCACCCCCCCCCCCCCCCCCCCCCCCCCCCCCCCCCCCCCCCTTTTTTTTTTTTACCCCCCCCCCCCCCCCCCCCCCCCCCCCCCCTTTGGGTGCTGTGTTGTGTGGTTACCCTTTGGAGGATCGGCGATGATGATGACTCCTCTAATGATGACGAGGAGGAGGAGGCTTCTGAGGAGGGGGAGGCTAAGGAGGAGGAGGAGCATCTAGCTCCGGCCGACTCTGTTGTTGCACCCATTGTTGACCATGTCTCTACAGAGCCGTTTAAGACCGATGAGTCTGCGGCTACACCACCATCACCACCAGCATGTCGTATCACTGCTAGGATATCTATCTGACCCGAGGCACCTATGCCTTTTCTATCAGAGGAGGAGGTCGAGAGACTTCTTGCCTTACCACCACCATCACCACTCATATCACTATCACCACCCTCTGCAGATGAACGCCTTGCTAGGTGTTTAGCTGCACCTGCACTTCCATCATCACCACTTCCTATAGTACCTCACCCATATGGTAGCCCTAACCATGTGCGTGCACCCCCAGGCTTCAGAGCTGCCATGGGTAGATTGAGAGCCTCATCACCATCCACTCATCATCCACTACATCCATTACCACCACTACCACCTCCACCTTCATCACTACATGTACCACCACATGTACCCACATCATTACCATTACCATTATCACCACTACCACCACTACCAGCCTCACTGTTCATACCACTGCTAGTCGACCATAGGGAGGATACTCCTGAGGCTGAGTTACTACCTCATAAGAGGTTATGTCTGACTGCTCTCACATCAAGGTATGAGGTGAGGGAGAGTTTGACTGCTGCTCCTAGACCTGCTGGAGGTCATGGGATAGACTATGGGTTTATCAGCACTCTAGATGCCGAAACCAGACGTTAGAGGGCCGAGGAAGTCGGCTATGGGATTAGAGATACTTGGGTAGACCGAAGAGAGGCTGCCGAGGAGATAGCACCGGTGACCCTTGAAGGGGTCAACACTAGGGTGACCGAGCTCTCTGCGGTGCAGGAGCAGGACACTCATGACATTTATGCTATGATCGAGGATGCCCAGGATAGACAGACTCGAATATTTTAGAGTGTTGAGACATTGATCGATGATAGGCAGTCAATTGGACTGCGAGATGTTAGATCAGAGGCTCTAGTCTACCGAGAGGCTTGGCACTCTCTATGGGATTTAGTTCGGCTGTCAATTATGAGCTTTAGGGATACAGGACCCACGCTTGGATGCAGGATCACCGTATCGATGCGCAGAATTCATTGATAGCGGCTCTGACCGCATATGTTTCATCACTGTAGGGACATTTGGCGATGGCTCTAGGCGAGATCCAAACACTTCAGGCTAGAGACCAGGCTCGTGCGGATGCTCCCGAGGGCACTGGTAGTAGTGCCTAGGTTTACTTTCATGTTCATAGCTATCATTTGTAGCCGGCTAAGTATTATGGGTTTTATTCCCAGCTAGCACGGCAGTAGGACTTGTATTTTCATTTCTTGTATCAGACAATCATGTATGTTTTCCAGTTATATATGATGTGTTATATTATGTCATGTCAATCTCAATTCTGTTATGTGTTGTGATCCCAATCATGTTATATAATCACTGTGTGATGTGATCTTGTTATATATATAATGTGTTGTATTATATTATGTCGATCTCAATTCTGTTATGTGTTGTGATCCCAGTCATGTTATATAATCACTGTGTGATGTGATCTTGTTATATATATGTTGTACCCATGTCATGTTGTGAGGTTTATGAAAACTCACATGTTTTATATTGTTGTGATTTAGAACAATATGCCACCAAGGAGATCCTCTGCTACTGCAAGGGCTGCTGCGGCTGCTGCCCCTATGATAGTTGCTGCTGTTGAATAGCTAATCAAAGCAAGAGTATCTGCGGCACTTGCTAATCATGAAACTCTTCAAAATAGCACTAATGGTCAGGGCGACGGAAGCCATAATTCTGACACTTAAATTAGAGGAATAATATGCGCTCCGCGTGAGTGTACGTATAAGGATTTTCTAAATTGCAAGCCCCTTTCTTTTAAGGATACTGAAGGAGTAGTTGTGTTGTCACAATGGTTTGAGAAGATGGAATCAGTGTTCCATATCATCAACTGTGCTGTGGAGAACTAAGTTAAGTTTGCTACTTGCACTTTCCTTGGAAATGCTCTGACATGGTGGAACTTCCACATGAAGACTGTTACTCAATATGTTGCTTATGTTATGGACTGGAAGGCACTAAAGAAGATGATGACAGTCAAGTACTGCCCAAGGGGTGAAATCAAGAAGTTAGAAATTGAGCTCTGGAACCTAAAAGTAAAGGGTACTGATGTCGCGAGTTACACTCTGCGTTTTCAAGAGCTTGCACTAATGTGTGGAAGGATGTTCCACTAGGAATCAGATGAAGTTGAGAAATATGTTAGTGGACTTCCTGATATGATTCGGGGAAATGTAATGTCATATCAACCCAAGACGATGGAGAAAGCAATTGAGTTTGCTAACGATCAAATGGATCAAAAAGTCCTCACTATTGCTGAAAGACAAGCTGAGCAGAAGAGAAAGTTGGAGTTTAATGCTGAAACAAATCAAGGGTACCAACAACAAAACAAAGCAGAACTCTGGAAGGGCTTACACTGCTGGCCTGGTGAAAAGAGGGAGTACACGAGACCATTTCCCTTATGTACAAAATGCAACTATCACCACAAAGGGCCATGTGCTCCCAGGTGTAATAAGTGCAAGAAGATCGGCCATCTGGCTCGTGACTATAGGAATTCTGGTCCCAATGGTAATAATAACAATCGTAGGAACTCCGAAACAACTCAAAATGCTGCCACTTCCTATGAGTGTGGTGTTCAGGGGCATTTCAAGAGAGACTGCCCGAAGTTGAAGAATAAAAACCGTGGTAATCAAGGTGGGAATGGCAATGCCCCAGCGAAAGTATACGTGGTGAGCAATGCAGGGACAAACCCGGACTCTAACGTCGTTACGGGTACGTTCCTTTTAAACAACCGCTATGCTTCTATCCTATTTGAATACTGTGCTGAGCCGATAGGATTTTTGTATCTACTACATTTAGCTCCTAATTGATATCACACCAACTACATTAGACCATTATTACATGTTGGAACTAGCCGACATGAGAGAATTGGATAACACTATCATCCTCCGGGTGTACATTAAACTTCTTAGATCATCCCTTCAACATTAACTTAATGCCCGTAGAACTTGGTAGTTTCGACGTCATAGTTGGTATGGATTGGTTGGCAAAGTACCATGCTGTCATTGATTGTGCCAAGAAGATCATTCGTATTCCCTGGGGAAATGAAACCTTAATTAGCCATGGTGACAGAAGCAGTCGGGGAAACATGATTCATTTGAACATCATTTCGTGCACCAAAACTCATAAATATTTGTTGAAAGAACATCACGTCTTTTTGGCACACGTTACTACAAAGGAGATTGAAGACAAGTCGGGAGAGAAGCGACTTGAGGACGTACCAATCGTTCGAGATTTTCCTGAGGTATTTCCTGAAGATTTACCGGGTCTTCCACCGACTCAACAAGTGGAATTCCAGATCGATTTGGTACCTGGTGCTGCCAACACTATCATGAGCACCTTACGATAGGCTCCTCTGAATGAAAAGTTGCCGGAGCAACTGCAAGAGCTATCCGACAAGGGCTTTATAAGACCCATACCTCACTGGGGAATCCAGGACCATATTTGTCCAAAAAGAAGACGATCATTCCGGATGTGCATTGACTATCGGGAATTGAATAAGCTGACGGTGAAGAATCGTTATCCTCTCCCAATGATTGATGATTTGTTTGATCAACTATAAGGATCCAGTGTTTATTCGAAGATAGACTTGCGATCGGGTTATCATCAGCTTAGAGTACGAGAAGAGGATATTCCGAAGATGGCATTTAGGACTCGGTATGGTCATTACGAGTTCCAAGTGATGCTATTTGGTTTGACAAATGCACCTGCAGTATTCATGGACCTCATGAACCGAGTGTGCAAACCATACTTGGATAAGTTTGTAATTGTCTTTATCGATGATATACTAATTTATTCAAAGAACAAGAAGGATCATGAAGAGCATCTTAAGGCAATTCTAGAATTGATTAAGAAGGAGGAGTTGTACGCTAAATTCTCTAAATGTGAATTTTGGATCCCTAAGGTACAATTTCTCGGCCACGTGATTGATAGTTAAGGCATTCACGTGGATCCTGCCAAGATCGAATCCATAAAAGACTGGGCATCTCCTAAGAATCCAACGGAGATTCATGCATTTTAGGTCTTTTGCCGGTTACTACCGAAGAAATCATTGAATGATAACACTCAAAAATCGCTAAGCCAATGAACCAAACTCTCATCAAAAGAAAGTCGAATTGAATGGGGTGACAAGCAAGAAAGCAGCTTTCAGACATTTGAAGCTTAATTGTGATGCCCCAATCTTAGCTCCCCCTCAAGGAGCTGAGAAACTTGTTGTTTATTGCAGATGCCTCATATAAGGATTGAGTCCGGTATGATGCAAAACGAGAAAGGTTGAGTTGCTTACGCATCACGACAGTTGAAGATTCATGAGAAGAATTATACTACTCATGATTTGGAACTTGGTGCAGTGGTGTTTGCTCTGAAGATTTGGAGGCACTACCTTATTTGTGCCAGTGTACGGTGTTTCACAGATCATAAAAGAGTCTACAACATATACTAGACCAAAAGGGAGTTGAATATAAGGCAACGTCGTTGGTTAGAGTTGCTCAGATGACTAATGATGTGAGATTCGTTATCACCAACCCGGGGAAGGCTAATTTGTTGCTAGAGCTTGAGCAAGAAATAGCGAATTAAACCATTAAGAGTCCGAGCTTTAGTTATGACTATTAGTTTGGATCTTCTCAAACAAATCTTGAATTCTCAGACTGAAGCACAGAAACCAAAGAATCTCAAGAACGAAGATGTAGAAGGTATGATCAGGAAGGATATACCGAAGGAGAAGTTGGAGCCCTGCGCCGATGGAATCTTATGCTTAAACGGTAGGAGTTGGTTGCCATGTTATGGTGACTTGAGGACTATGAGTCAATGCACGAGTCCCCACGAATCAAAATTACACCCCATCCAATCGGTTCCGACAAGATGTACCAAGACATGAAGAAGCTATATTGGTGGCCCAATATGAAAGCCGACATCGCCACCTATGTTAGCAAATGTTTGACATGTGCTAGGGTCAAGGCCGAACACCAAAGGCCATCAGGTTTGTTGGCACAACTCGAGATACCCCAATGGAAGTGGGATAACATTACAATGGATTTTATCACAAAGCTTCCTAAGTCATCGCAAGGCTATGACACCATTTGGGTGAATTGAGACCAACTACAGCGAATCTGCAATCTTCGTACCAATGAGAGAAACTGACCCCATGGAGAAGTTGGCAAGGATGTACCTAAAGTAGGTAGTCACAAGGCATGGAATACCTGTCTCGATCATTTGTGATAGTGACTCTAGATTGGCATCAAATTTCTGGAGGTCACTTCAGAAGGCTTTGGGTACTAATTTAGATATGAGTACTGCGTACCATCCACAAACTGATGGACAAAGCGAGAGAACGGTCCAAACTCTCGAGGATATGCTACGTGCTTGTGTGATCGACTTTGGGAATGGTTGGGTTAAACATTTGCCACTAGTTGAGTTTTCTTACAACAATAGTTATCACGCTAGCATCAAGGCTGCACCGTTTGAAGCACTTTACGGTCGAAAGTGTCGTTCACCTGTTTGTTGGGCCGAGGTTGGACAAGTTCAACTCACCGGTCCAGAAATAGTTCAAGAGACAACCGAGAAGGTCATTTAGATCAAACAAAGAATGCAAGCCGCCCGTGACCGACAAAAGAGTTACGTCGATTTAAAGCGTAAGCCGATGGAGTTTCAAGTTGGGGATAGGGTTATGCTCAAGGTTTCACCTTGGAAAGGGGTCATACATTTTGGAAAACAGGGAAAGTTAAACCCTAGGTATGTTGGACCCTTTAAGGTATTGGAAAAGGTTAGATCCATTGCTTACAAGCTTGAGCTTCCCCAAGAGTTAAGCAGGGTTCACAATACATTTCATGTATCCAACTTAAAGAAATGTTATTCCGACGAACCCTTAGCCGTTCCATTGGAAGGACTTCATGTTGATAACAAGCTCTGTTTTGTGGAGGAACCCGTAGAGATCATGGATCGAGAAGTCAAACGGTTGAAGCAAAGCCGTATCCCAATTGTCAAGGTTTGATGGAACTCGAGGAGAGGTCCTGAGTTCACATGGGAACGTGAAGACCAATTTCAAAAGAAGTATCCGCACCTTTTCACTAAACCGGTACCTTCGTCAAGTGTCGCGACTTGAGCCTTGGGGACAAGGATCTTCTAACGGGAGGAGACTGTAACATTTCACATTTTTAGGTCATTTACGACTTCAATTATTCTATTATTTATTTTTAGGCTTTTACGCGTTCGCTTTTAATTTTTATCGTTAAGCTAAATCGCGTAAACAAAAAATGAGCATTCAACGTAAACGGGCATCAAACAACTAAATGTTTACGTCAAGTAAGTGTTATAAAGTTATTAGGATGATAATTTATAACTTTACGCTTTTTATTTTTATTGGTTACGTAAAACGTTTACGTAACGCAATAAAACTACACTTTTGCATGCATGGCGAACCATAAACCCGTCTACACTTCAACAAATACCCACTAATACCCAATATACTCAAAAACCTCATAAAAGCTTGCCCAAATTAGCCCCTAAATGAAATTTGTACATATCTCACACATACTTGAAATTAAATCCCTACACCTCCACTAACTTGTATAAACAACAATTTCCTTTATCCTTTGGATCAAAAACCATAAACTAGCATCACTTTGGTCTCCCCTTTTTCTTTCTTGTGATCGGATATAGTGAAGGCAAAGGAGGGGACAAGAACAAGCATGTAAGACATGTCAATTCATTCTTACATAATGTATGATCCAACCAAACATGTCTCCTAGGCCTAGTATGTACTTAATGAGTTAAAAACTCATTTTGTTCCCCCCTTTTGAACCCCATAACCGGACACAACCATACTAGCATCTAAACCATTGTAAGTTTCACAAAGAATGGTATTCTTACATGCTTTAGTTATAAATAGTGGTCATAAAGTGGAAGTAAACACATTATCATTTCTCAAAGCAAAAACAAAACACAAACACTCTCCTTGAAGTACTCTAACCCACGGCTTGGGTTTTTCACCAACAAAACTTTTATAGTTTTCATTTTTCAAGGGTTACAAGCATACAAGGGTTATTATTAAACATATATAAGGTGTCTTGGAAGCTTGGTTTAGGTTATACAAGGGTTTATTACAAGGATTTCAAATTAGGGTTTTTAAGAAAATTAGGGTTTTCTAAACCTAATTTTCTAATTAGGGTTTTCTTGGTTGGGTTTGATCTTGTTCATCATTCATCCTACATTCATCTAAGGTTTACCTAAGACCCTAATCTTTTCAATACTTTCATTTTATGTATTATATAATTATGTGTAGTTAAATCATCACCTAGGTTTATTTTATGAAGTTTATAAAATAAAAACATGTACATACATACACGAATTACTTTTATCTTAGGTTTAAGATGATGTTTAAAATATTTTAATATATTTAAAACAAGGATTTACAAGCCATGGATAAATTATATAATTATTTGTCAAGTTATGATTATTTATTTATTTATAAAGTTTAGATAAGTAAATAAATATGTTGGACAATTTTCTTGGACAATATGGACCTATTATGATGGACACAATGTATAGGACTTAAATTATATACCATGGATGTTAATTTATAAATTAGAAGACTTGTGATAATTTTATAAAGTTTAAAAGTGTATAAAATAAGTTAATTAATCTTTTATATGCTACTGTTCATTCGAACTAATTGACACTTTATTTTATGTTTTATAAAAATAATACATCTCCCAAGGATCCTAAGCATATAAGAAATTTGAAAATCCGATAAATAACGAAGGAGTTATGATATTTACGAGGTTATGCGTATAAAAGTGTTTTTATAAAACTAAGTTTATAAAAACTATATGATTTCGAATCTGAGATATTTCTTTTATATTTTTCTGTAAAAGTAGATATTGTAAGGATTCTAAAAAGGTAAGAAACTTGAAAAACCAATGGATAATGAACTAGTTATGACTTTTTCATGTTTATGTAATAAAATAAACAAAAGTGACTTTATAAAAGTAATTTTATAAAAACTATTTTTTTACAGAAACATACAGTGGACATGGACCATGTTAGATGATAGAAAATTTAATTATGAAGCCATGGACATAAGAATCACTAGAAACCGAATTAAAACGATTAAGATACAATAAATATACGATTTCAACAATTAAAATTTATAAAGGTATTTTTATAAATCTACACTTACTGTTACTGTTAATAACAGTAAATATGAATATAATAAATGTAATATTTGATTAGATTTTTCAAATACGAATCCATACATGTAAAGAATGATGAAAACGGGGTTAAAACGAATAAGTAACGACTCTTTTATGTTACAACGATTAATTATATAAAAGTAGTTTTATATAATTTATAAAATATTATTAAAGTTACTCTTCATCAGTGATTATAATATTGAAAATATGATATTTGATTAGAACATTCAAAAACGAAGCCACAGATATAAATAACATATTTAAAACGAGAGAGAAATGACGTTTTTACTAAAGTGATATTTATAACGTTTTTAAATATCATTTTCTCAAAAAATTAAAGCATTTATATAATGGAGTTATATAAATAAGACACTAAGTATTTTTGGCAAATAACAAATTGTTAGACAAGTATATCATTTTTACAAACACGTTTAGGTGGTGATGTAACTATATAGAATTATATGTGGTATTAGTTATTCAAAGTACATGGTACTTATACGACATATATTTAATTAGGTTGCATTTGGTCATATCCGTGACGTTTTTGTTCACTTGATTCATATACTCCCAGTTTATCCTATGGTGAGTTCATAGCCCCATGTTTACAATATCAATATTTTAACTTTTGGGGGTGAGAAACATGCATTGTTTTACGATTGGACGCAAGTGTATATTTTTACATGATTACGTGTTTGCCTAAGTAGCGATAACCCTCTGAGCCCATTATCATGAACTGTCAATTACTTTGTGTGAGCGTGGATGTTATAAATAGATCTATTTGGGATTGACATCCCCGTTCGGGTAAGTAGCGCTCATTGTGCCAGTTTACTGAACAACGAACGTATACCATGTCGGATTTAGGATGTTACGGGTTAGAACATCGTCACGGGCAATGTTGGCAATTTATATTGCAATTCATACGTGTCGAGCTTCAGTGTCATGAGCTTAGGGAAACGTAATTACATTTTGTGATGTTTGCATCTGTTGCATTATCACGGGGAAAATCTTACGGTCATACATTACATTTTACATAAACCTATGAATTCACCAACTTTATATTGACCTTTTAAAGCATGTTTTCTCAGGTCAATGAGGTACGAGGTGCTAAGGATACATTGGGGATACTATTTTGGGGAGTCATGCATAAAATATTTGGAGTCATTACATCTTGGGATATTTGTTATGATCTAAAATCTTGTTATTTCAATGTTAAACAATTTAAGCCGTTGTGCTTTGTATTAAACAATTTCAATAAATCCAATGTATCATATTTCAAACGACCTTTTTTTTAAGGTCGTTTCTCATTATCTTTGCTATTGATCTATATAGTAACCGCTCTCAACATCCAAGGACACTTCATTCCGCTGCGACCCAATTTTGGGGTGTTACATCAGTAGATGAGATGATGGGGATTACCACGTCCTTCCTTAGGGGGGAGGTGGCAGCTGGTAAACAAGAATGGAAGAAGTCACTTCCGCCATGGAAACAGCAGGAGGCCGGACATAAGCAGAATTTTCAAAAGGAGGATTTATAAATCAGCAAAGGTCAGAGCGGAGACAGGATATGTTTACTCTTCTCTCAAAATCTCCAAAAGAAATTATAGCCTTGGAAAAAGGAAAATTTAAAGCTCCACCTCCAATAACGACCCCGGTCAAAAAAAGAAACAACAATAAATTTTGTGACTTTCATGGAGAGGTGGGGCACAACACTGATGAATGCACATGAAGAGGCAAATAGAAGAATTGTTGAAGAATGGGAAATTGTTGCATGTAATCAAAGAATTAAAGCAAAACTGTAGGAACCCGATTAACACTTCATAACACGATTCAATCAAGAAACTAGAAAAGAGAAGATTGTTTAGAGAGAGAGAGAAGAGAGAGAGATGAGAGAAAAAGAGATATTAGAAAAAAAGATATTTTTTGATAGATTTAAATTCTTAGATATTAACTTGAGGAAAATATCTATATAAATATATATCCCACTACCGTGGGAATATTTAACTAGGACTCAGATCTCGGGCTCGTGTTTTTGCTTGGATTAGAACCCGAAACAATAATTTTTAAAACCAAAAAAAAATATTAGATTTAATATCGAGCCCGATTCCCGAAATACTCTATTACAACATTAAACAATTAAGAGACCGAAGCTCCATCGTATATGCCAGTCTTCCTTGTTCGACTCAATATATTGAGGCTAAACAATCTCCCCTGAGAAAAAGTGAGGTCTTAGAACAACGGGAATGAGCTTCGCTTATAATGACTCAGATAAAATTGAGGCTAAACAATCTCCCTCCCCCAAAATGAGGTTCATTGATGACACTCCTTCATGAGATCAGTGAGATTGCTTTTGTCGTTTAAGCTCAGTGTTCTTGGTCTTCTCATTTGTTCTTTTGTTGAAGGGCTTATTCCTTCATGCTTTACGATCTTGACTTTGAGCCTTTTGTCATTGTATTATCGTCTATGCCATCTTGCGATACTTGTGTCATAGACCAAACAATGCTCATGACTTTGCATTACATGAAAGCTTAAATCAGAGTTTGCGGAAGTCTTTGTCTTTAAATCTTGAGCTTTCTAGATAGTATGTCTTCGTAGATTTAGCATTTGAATGGGATTGAGGTTGCCGTTACCACCGTTTGACCTGCAGGTTTACGTTAGTGATAAACGAGAAATAATTTGAAATCAATCGACGTGTCCACGTCGTTAAAGTGTTTTTTGTAAACAACATCGAAGTGTCATGTTTTATCAAAATTCATCAACCGTCAATTCATTACCTGACCAAACCGATATCCAAGTTGTCACAAGTTTTGATTCATATAGAACCTCGCAGTCACCTACCCCCAGTGTGTTTGATGTTGACACTGGAAGGATTTCCATTCGTCACTATAAATACTAAAGAGTATCACTCTAAATGTTTCTGGCAAATATCACAATGATATTACGTAGGACTCTTGATAACAGCTTGTGAAACTCAGATGATGTCAACAAGTGTTTGAAATGGAATGTGTCCCTAACGAGATTTTGTTTGAATCTCTTGGCATCTAGACCTCGATTAGGATTTTTGGTTTTAGTATCGGAGGCTGGAGCATATTGCCTCCTATTGAATATGCAAAAATCTCGGAGTGAGATATCAATAGATAACTTGTGTATCCTCCGTTGAACAAATGAGACAAGTTTACCTGTTGAGAGAAACCCGATATGGCTGAGAATGGTGTGCATTGCATCACTGGGTCCATGATGTCGTTTTCAATGTCATCAATCAACTTGTGATTCTGACAGCATATGTATTGACCCGGTTTCTGCCTTAAGTTGTGTGGAGGGCTTCTTTCTTTAGACCCTTTATCCATACATTTCTTTTTCATTTTTCAACGCCTTCAATGCTTACCAAACTCTTACTAACACCTTGTGTGGAATTGTTCAGTTTAGCTCAATCTAGTCGCAATTATTCCCATATACATTCATCTCCAATCATACCTAAGGACTGCTATTTCTAACTTTGGATTATCCTTGGGTAGATCCTCCGGTTCTGGTTGGATCATATGATTGATTCTTAACCTAACCACCTTATGACTTCAGAATCGTCGTGAAATTAAGATGTTGTTGGGTATAAGATCGAACCATAAAACCTTTTCTTTAGCACATTGAGTCGAATAGATCATATTTTAATTACATTTTCTCCCCTTATTTTAAAAATAAACACTTAGTTTTTGAAATACCTTGTGATTAAAATATGTCTTGAAAAATTCCGTGGGAGAAAATATTATCAGCATGAATGTTTTGGAACATTTTGATAATGTTTTGAATACATAAGAATGGTCGTTGTTGATGTATCCAAGAACATTAAAACGTTGTTTTTTCAAAAAACCTTCCCCACAAGAAATAGGACCACTTGTAAAAATATGTTTGTCTTTTTGACCAAACATTGTGAGGGTTGGAGTGTTTTACCCAACAATTTTGAAAGATTATGAATTGTCATCGAGAAATTCTTGAAAAATTGTGTTCAACTTTTTGAAAAACCATATGTTAGAGGACTTCTCTTCTAACGGTAAGGGTAAGCGCACTGAAACGTACACTTTCCTTTTTCTTGAGCTAAAAACATTGAATGTCTTGTAAGAACAGCTCAAGACCGAGAAACGTTAATTTTCTCGTTGTGAGTGATAAGTTATACAACCTTCCATTTACTTGAAGTTCGTGTTATGTACTGATATTTGCACATAAGCCATTTAGAAAATTAGAAATGACATTTTTTAAACTATTTTGCCAACTCTCGCTTGAACTTCATTTTACACCCCCGTGTCAATGTTAATACGACATTATCTATCACGAAAAAATTATATCGATTTCCAGAGACTGTCGAGAAAATCTTTTGGAAATTATTTTTATGTCTGATTTTGTAATTTATATACCTGTTGTCTCGAGCATTGCTATGTGAAGGTGGAAAGTAATTCCAAACTCTTGTCGTGATGTTAGCAGTCTTGACCTGCTAGAGGAACAACTTTGAACCAGCTTTGAACTTGACGTGTTCATTGCTGTGGGTCCTTGAATTCCTAGTTCTGAACGTTTATGATCAGAAGTCATCGCCAATGAAGACCGAGGCTTAGATCTGCTGCGATCAAACCGATCTTTTGAACATTGAGGAACGGGCCTGAGTGTTAATTTTCAGCATAGAGACACCATTTGCGATGTTGTGTGAGGTCTGAACTGTTTATGAATCAAAAATCATTTGAAACATTGATTTTCATCAACTTGATATGAATGACTCAACTATTAACGTGTTCTCATTGTTGTACACATGCGAATATCCCTTCGACTGAGTAGAATATCCCACCATTACACATGGATCCCCTTTTTCTTTCATCTTGTCCAGATTTTCCCCATCTTTAGTTATGTAACAAATGCAACCAAAGATGTCAAAAGCCTCGTTTGTATGAGATCCCATATGATACTTCTGATCCTGCAAACAGATTTTGCCCCAATGGGGAAGAGACAGTGACTCTTGAAAAAGAAAGTAGATCGAAAATAAGGTACACACCAGACAAAGTGAAACCATAATGAATTACACATGATCAAAATAGGGGGTTTCTTTTTTTATAAACTTTTCAAACCACCATCCAAAACCTATCTTGATCAGTTGGAACGCGCTAAAGAAATTAGGAAGACAATGTGGAGAAAAATATTTGTTAGGACAAAACTAAACATTGCTAAAAACGTTGGCTTTCTACCCATGTCTAAATCCATAGCTTGAAGTGGAACACCTTGTTCAGCTTGTTTGCACATCATCATCTTCTCCTTGTGATACGCGTAGTCTTTAACGCCCGCTTTGGCTTTCTGCATCCCTGGCTAGTGTCCTACATCTCTTGCAGTTAAAGCACTTGTATCCCATTTGTTGGCACTACCGGACTCCTACTGTTTCCTAGCCCATAGCAACGTCATCGTCCCTTTGATTTCCCAAACTGCCCTAGACTGATTGACGTTTGTTATACCTTGGTGTAGATCTACAGTCTTGTTCCTGGAGTTTGAATAGTTCGAGAGGTTGTTGTTGGTAAGGTTAGTACAGCTTTTTGAAGTACTTAGCAAGTGAGTGCCAATTCTTTTCATATTCCTATCCTCCGAGCTTGTTCTGGATCACTGTCTTCCTCGCAAACGGACACAATTGAGGAGTAACTGTTTGGCATCTCTTTGCCTTTGGTCTGGTAGAACGCACTTAGTCGATGTGGAATAAGATTGCATTTATGATGGTGCACTCGATCTTTGAGGTTTATTGGTGCCTGTAGTAGTTATCTGAATATGTTGAGCAGTCACGCAAGAAGTGCTAATGATTTGCACTCTGGCTTAATCTCATCAAGAACGGATATCATTTAATTCGTTTTAAACTTGCTTCAGAACTTCAAACAGCTTGTGATATGAGACTGTGTCTAATTCCTGTCCTTGCTTGACAACCCTCACAAATCTCGACCATTTCCTGGTTGAAGTTGTTTGAAGAAATTTGATACATTCACTTCATTGGTGAAACTTGCAAGTTGTACCTTGTTAAACTCATGTTCATCAGTTATAAAACCGGGAGTAATAAGACTCCATGGATTCTCCATCCTCGGATGAATAAAATTTCCCAAAATCCCAAAATAGATTGGTCTTTACAATCTTGTAAACGTTCAAAACATATTCCTCCTTGTTTGTAGCCTTCAATGCGGTCCACTCCTCTTAGATGTGTTGCATGCATCACAGTTGAGTAAATTTCATCCCCAATGACCAGTCCAAAATCAAGAAAATAGCTTACCTTGTTCCCAGCTTGAAAGTAAAGTGTGTTCTCTACAGTCATGTTGGTATTGTCTCAGCTTCTCATGTACAGCTAGTGTAAAATGTACTCTGCAAGCTTCAACTGCTGCAAAAGAGTACATTTAGTAGGCATATATGTAACCTTCAAGAAAGATGCACTTCCTCAATATTCACCATTCGATTAGTGTCAAGGTATCGTAGAAAAACGGCAATGCCACTGAGAATAGGACTTCCTGGTCCAAAGTCATCGTGACGATCCTGTGAACCAGCTGCCATATATATTGTTATGCATTTGGCTATCTGTGGAGATGTGTTAACTGGAGTAGACATGATGAATGAATAGATAGAGGGTGGGGGGGGAGGAGGGGTTATGATTAATTGAAAGTGTGAATGATTTTGTTGAGACTTAAGTGATATGATGTGAATTGAAGTTGTGTTTATGTAAGCAATTCATATCACGAGTGAATTTACACGTCAATGATTAAAACCGATAAATGAATTAACGGGATTTTACAAAATCAATAGAAAACCGTGAATGATTTGATTCGTAATCAGCGGCCAAAATTCCAAAAAACTGAAAAATGTCAATAACTCATAGTAAACGAGTGTTTTGGGCTTCGAAAAATCCGTAACCAGCTAAAGGTGGTACAGCGTAATCCGTCTTGTTTTTCTCTTCGATTTGAGAGGTCACGGGCCTGAAACGGACTTACGGATCAAAAGTTATGGTTGTGTTTTACTGAAACCCCTTTTTTTCTCACCACAAGATTTCTAGACAAACGCAGTGCTATCCTTTAAAACATTAACCAAAACGCAATGATTTATATAACCAAAAGCGCAAATGACTTTTTCAACTTGTCGGAGAGGTCCTCGAGATTTTGTGCTCGGTTCAGAACCAAAATAAATTTTCTCGATTCGGGGTCCAAAATAATTTATGCCTCGACTCGGGATTCAAATAACAAGATACTCTCTCTCTCTCTCTCTCTCTCTCTCTCTCTCTCACTCTCTCTCTCTCTCTCTCTCTCTCTCTCTCTCTCTCTCTCTCTCTCTATATATATATATATATATATATATATATATATATATATATATATATATTGAGACTTTCTTTTCAGAACCATTCTTAGTGAAAGAACCGACAGAACCACATTTTTTACTCATATTAATACATAAAGTACAATATATAAATGCAGTATGGCATTTTTGTAATTAAGGAAAACTTTCTTTTGGCTGAGAAATAATATGTAAGTGCAATTTCAGTATTCTCTTTTTAATAATATTAACTGCATTCATTTAAATAAGCAAAATACACAAAGATTTGCCAATTGTTGTGTATCTCTCTCTAAACTCTCGTCCCTTTATCTCTCCCCACCACTTTTAACTTAACCCTAATCCCTAACTCAACCGCCACCTATTTACTCTTAATTTTTTTACAATAAAATTCTACATCAAAAATCATTGGATAAATTATTAAGAAAGAAGAAAATAGGTAGCATGGTGTGCGGTGGAGAAGAGAAGGGTCGTTGTTAAGAATGAAGGTCACGTGGTGGTTATACATGAGACGATAATATGTTTCGAAAACAAAAATAACACATCTTATAGTTATGGATGTTGGTTCGTCGACGGGATCTATGATCCCAAAACTTTTGATCTGTAAAAACCGCTTTGTCAAGTTGTGTATGTTGCATTTTGTCGCTAGCGGGATGCGGGTGTGATGACTGTGGTATCGACAAAGTCAATAACAGGTTATCTGTTTCTTAACCAATGATTTAGATCTATTAAAAAAATTATTGAACTTTTAACAATATATTTTGAAATATGGTTCTTAATAATACAAAAGATATTGGTTAACCAAGATCTTTATAGATCTTTTAGAAATAAAAAGAAACTATCTTTGTAGGATTGAAGTTTCTGATCTTGTTTTGTGTGGAGTTAATATCACAAATTTTTTTGTCATATTTTATAATCGTATGTTTTTGTCTGGGAAAAGACCATATTTTTTGTGAACCTTGAATAACTCGATTAAAGAACAAAGAAGATTTTTCAATGCCTTTCAAAAAATAAGAACATGACGTAAATCTTGTGACAACCAGAGAATTTTCGTTCAGTAAATTAGCCGTTTCCGTGTAGAAAATTTGAATTTTTAAATGTTTTCGTTTAGCTTTACCATTTAGCCGAGAAGTTGTTTCGTTATTATCTGAGAATCGTCACCGGGAGCGAACCAAGACACCAATCATTGTAGTATTTTGGAAATAGCCACATTTTTAAGTTTTAAAGCAATATTTAAAATTTCGTAATTTTCCGTGTTACCATTACTCGTTTTGTTATTTACGTAATACGTGTTTTGGTTTATATATATACTTGTGCATGGTATCTCTTGAAATTAAATACAAGCTTGCATGATATTCCTAGAATGTTGGAAGCCACTTCTGGTCCCCCCCGTTGGTCTCATCATAACCGGTTATGTATGTATGCATGCATAGGATTCAAAATTTGAAATCAAATCACTAGACAAGCTTGCATGAAATATGGTAAAGGACTAGTACTAGGTGTGTGTGATAGGAGGATCATTTTGGTCCCCTATCTCTTGTATCTTCAAACCGACTCACACACTAGTGTGCGTGATTTTTGTAGATATATTCACTTGTCCTATTTCATTTCTTTCATTCACCAAAACATTTTCTCTTGTGCTTTCTCTCTCTAAAACACACATACATCTCTCTCTTTTCTTTTTTGTCCGAACCATCAAAAACACAACCAAATCCATTCATTTTTAATCTTTGATCAACCATTTGAAGATATATTGTTCGAGTTGATTGTTATTTCATCCGGGTATTTTATAAAACAAAGTTTGGGTTATTTTTGATTTCTAATCATCTTTCGTCGTGTTTCTTTGTAAGTCATCTCTACTTTTTCATAAATAAGTGGTACTCTAAGATCGACCTGAGGTCTGGTTATCACCAACTCAGAGTTAGTGAGGAAGACATTCCAAAGACAGCATTTAGGACTCGCTATGGACACTACGAGTTCCAAGTAATGTCGTTTGGCTTGACTAATGCACCGGTAGTATTCTGGACTTGATGAATAGGGTGTGCAAACCATATCTGGATAGATTCGTGATTGTATTCATTGATGATATTTTGATCTACTCCACGTATATTAAGTTTAAATATTGTTGGCGAAGAGATTAGGTTAGATGTTGGATTTGTTGTTAGCGTAAATTGAATGTCGAAGAGGTTTAAGTTTAGAACGGATTTGTTGCGATATTTGAGGTGTTGTCGAAAATAGATCGGATATTCTTTCGAGTCAATAAAAGATGTACTTTTGTAAAACGGATGTTTTCACGTGTCGAGGTTGATAAAAATGGAAAGTCGATATTTTTAGAAAGGTCATGCCGAAATTTCATAAACTTTATAAAAGCATCGAAAATATACTTTTATTATCAAACTTATGATAAAATGTAGAAAAACGTTAAGTGTCGAGTTTAGGTCAACATTTTTGGTCGTTGAGTCAACGTTGATGTGTCGGGACACTAAAAGACGAAATGCACTAAAAGATAAAATACACTAAAAGACAAAATATACTAAAAGACAAAATACACTAAAAGACAAAATACACTAAAAGACAAAATGCACTAAAGAGGAAATACACTAAAATACAAAAGACACTAAAAGACAAAATACACTAAAAGACAAAATATTTTTGAAGATGTTTCAAAACGTCAAGAGTTGTCAAAACTTATAACTTTCGAAAGTACGTTTTAAAAAGAGATACGCCGTGTCTACTCGTGCTCGGATGATCAGTTCTTGTGGTTAAGTTAAGCGTTATTCGTTGTACATCATTCTTAAACGACGACTATATGATAGGTTGTCGCTAGAACCGTGAGATTCATTTTCACTTGATTGATTCCTTTTGATCCACTACCCGTATAAGGTGAGTTCATAGCCCCACTCTTTTACTCGTTTTGACTAAATGTTTTATAACTTGGGGTGAGAAACATTGCTTGTTTTTAAAACTGGACACAAGTACTTTACGTGAGATTTTCCCTGTTTACGTGTTGCCTAAGTAGCTTTTAGACCACTACTGCCCGAACTATCATGAACTGTCAATCTCTTGACTGGAGGACCGGTCGAGGGAGCGCGAATGAATAAATAGATCTATTGGGACTAATTATCCCTATCCGGGTGAGTAGCGCTCACTACCCACGGGGCGCCCGATAAACGGATATATGTCATGTCGTACTGGTTAGGTTGTCTTTGGTCGGACACCTGGAAGGGCAAACAAATACTTATAGCAATGTACATGCTATCTTGCGTAATTAGCTTCAGTGTCATGAGCTTAGTGCAACGTAAATACTTTTTATGTGAAGTTGTATCTGTTATAACTGTCGCATACGTTTTGATATCTTGTGGTCCACTATAACAACGTTTGAACTAAACCTATGAATTCACTCAACTTTATGTTGACGTTTTAAGCATGTTTTTCTCAGGTGCTTAGCATGGATGCTGTTGATTGACTTATGTGAAGTCTATTTGCTTGTACCGGTTTACCAGAGATTTATCTATGTCTTTAAATACTATTGTTGAACTTATTTAAGCTTTCGCAATTTAACTTTGAATCTTTTAAATTTAATCGATGTAAAAATTATTATTATTATTTTAAAACCTTGCAACGGTGTTTATTTTTAAAATGTACCCATAGAGGTCGTTCTTTATGTTTTGTACTTGAGATGCTCAATAAAGTCACGCCTTCGGACACGTATTTCGTCCAGGCCCCGTCTGGGGGTGTGACAGTTTGGTATCAAGAGCCAAGGTTATAGAGAACGAGGTAGTATAAACTAGGTCCCCGCCCGATGGGCGGGCTTGCCTTGTGAGTATCCAAGGAATAAATTAAGTAACGGTTAATAAATTACGAACATCGTAAAATATTTATACAGTGAATAAAGAACAAAAAGAATGAATGGCAAACCGATAAGAGGAAATGAAACTTAATAAATTATCTCCCATTACAAAGTATATGCTTTTAATTCAAATGCCAAATAAAGCTTTTTTATACAATGTTTGGCCTTGACTTTTTCCCATGAGAGAAAACCGGCCTCTAAAGAAACAACCCAACCTTAGACAATGTCTGGCCTTTAACCGATTAAATGATCGATTGTTGAGAACATGTGTGTTAAGAATAAGTTAGATTGAGGCGGTATAATAATATTTCCAAAAATAAATAAATAAGACGTGAATTGGTTTATTTTTCCATGAACATTATGGGCCAAAAATCCAAATAGTGGAAATTAATCATTTGTCCAGAGATAAAAAAAATTAGTATAAGGTTTTAAAATATATATAAACTATGAAGATGAATATATTTTAATAAACTTTACCATTAACAATTATTCAAAGATAAAAAATTAACTACAAAAGTAAAGTATTCTTAATTGATAAACTGGTTATATGATTAGCCGAGGCTAAAACTACATATCAAATATTCTAAACATCTAAAAGTGTAAATCACAATTAATATTAGTTACTTTTTTACTATTAAATACTTGTTCTCATGAACCAAAACCCTTAACTTGAATTACACTGTTGGTCTAACCATGATTGTTAAGGTGTCCGCGCGTTGCGGCAGGGCTTTTTTGACTTGATTTTGTGTTTTTTGTTTTTCTGTTTGTTTGATGTCCAAATTTTGAAACATACTTTCTCACTAATTCAATGGTTCGACAATAACTCTAATTAGCTTTATTGGTATATGCATATGCAACTAAATTTAATACGATTGATTACTTGCTTAAAATTCACATCGAAATTTGTTCTTTTTTCCTTTGTTCTATAACACAATCACTAAGAACTTCATAGCCATACTATGAAGAAAAAGTATGAAATTGATATGAGAATAAGATGATCTCAAATCCATATTTATACATGTCTACTTGGTGAGTTTGCAAATAACTTTTTACAATATTGTGCAAGTCGTGTTTGGCCAATTTTGTTTTAAAAAATTTCTTGAGGTCAATAATGTAATATCACTAAACTGTAATTGCAATTACAATAAGTGATACAGTTAAATATAATTTCTAAATATCAATTTCAACAACCATAAAGTAATGTTCATGCTACGCATTGTCATAACATTTTCATAACATTTGATGTTGAGAACTATAGCGTGTTTCATTAGAATTTTTGACGTCATATATAAACACAACAAATACGACTATATATTACTATAACTCCTATTTAACATGCATCAACATATTCCTTTAGTAGTATACGACAACAGTTCCTTCACAACCTCAATATACCCTCTTTTCGCATGTGTAAACAAACCTGTTTCTCCCAGCTCATTTGCTTTATTAACGATCGGCGCCCAAATCTCCGCAACCTCAGCGTTAAACTCCGCCCCTTTAATAGTCGTCGACATTTGCTCATTAATTTCAGCAAGAATCCTCTTGATTGCCATCACATCCCCACGGTGTGCAGCCAAATGAAACGGTTTTAGTAATATTGTACCCCAGATACCTCTCGCTCAGCTTTTGGAGGGCTAGAATAATGTTTGTGAAAATAAATACCACATGCTCAATATCCAATATATATACCACATGCTTACTTAAGAAAACATGAAAGACTAAAATAACAAAAGCGTGTCCAAAGATTGAGCAAGAACAAACCATCGATACAGAAGGGGAAGTTTGAATTTATACGTATTTTTATACATGTTTATGCGTAGATAAATGGTGTACATGATCAAATCTAGACAAAATTTTGTCATCGTCCACGAGTTGAGATGATATCCACATTATACAAATTTCAGGACCGTCATATTCCTTTATTAGCCACTGTCGAATCTCGGTGTTGTCAATTGCAATGTCGAGCCTCGAAACCTAAACATTAACATACCAACAACTTTGTGCACCAAAACTCCGATAATAATGCAAAGAGGAACTTTTTAATGGGATAAGAAACAACAATTACTTTACATTATCATCTATCATGCAACATTTCTGAACTGAATAACTAAAAGTACATCATTTCTTAAAGAGCATATATGCACGTATTTATGTTCTGTTTAGCAATTACATTCTCTAAATCATGGTCTTTATATTTTGTTATAGACACTTAGTACATCTGTATATGTGTGGGATCAAACTTAGACTCTTTGTTTTGGAAATAAATGAAATACAAAAGAGAAGATATCTAATAATTAACTACGTGATTTTTTAAAGACCGAACCATGCTCTAATCAAGCGTCATGGAAATTTGACTTGGAGATGATCAACATGAGTAAAAAAATGGTGAAAACGGGACTTGTCGAAACTATTGATTCTTTAGTTCCCCTTGACGAACACTTAGCTACTTTTCGAGGTTATTAGTCGAAGGGGATTGAGATTCTTGGTTTTCTTAAGTGTTTACTTCATAACATTGCGTGAGGACACGACAATATCTTAGTATGGGGAATTTTGGTATGTGCTTAATTACACATACCATTTTCCATTAAAAACGGACTTAAATGACTAAAAACGTACCAAAAATACATCGTATTTGTATGTTTTGCATTTGTATTGTGCAGGAAACGAATAATCAAGAAAAGGACAAAAACAAAGCTAAAAACGGACAAAACCGAGCACGGAATGGAAAAGTGTGAAAAGACGAAGTCAAATCGAAGCCAAAAGTCAACCAAGTCAAAAAGTCAAAAGTCAGGGTCAAAAAGTCAACAGGAAAGTCAACCCCGACAAAGTCAAAGTCAACCAAGTGAAGAAAATACAACTTGAGGGACTAAAAGTGCAAAATCCTAAAGTTGTATTTTAGTAATGAAAACTACAAGGACTGAAGTTGCAATTCTATGAAATTACAACTTGAGGGGGCTAAACTGCCAACCCCCTAAAGTTGTATTACCACAAGGACTTGTATTGCAATAGACATATATAACTTGAGGGACTATTTCTCCCAAGTCCTCAAAGTTAAACACCACAAGGACCATGGATGCAAATCCCAACCAACCTTAGGGACCTAAACTGTCAAAACCAAAACCCTTAACCCTAAAACATTTACACCTTTCACCCTTTAGCCCTAAAATCCTTTTTACCTCTCATCCCTAACCCCTAACCCTCGTTACCCTGTGTTTAACAAAATCAAAACACTGTTCACCCTGTTTTTCCCGCCTAGAGTTCACCTTCCCCAAACCACTTCCTTTTACCCTGTAACCATGATTGCACCCTGGATAATCCTTTCCCCCCACCTCCACTACCTTCCCCTGTCACATGTTGCCATTGCCAAGTTGGCAATCCACACCTTTTTCAATGGTTATGCTCAAAATCGATGGCTGAGATGAATTTAAAGAAGCACAAGATAATTGGATGGCTGGGATTGGCTTTTGTAGACACTCACAAAAGAAACACACCCTCTGAATTGTCTCACAGAAGAAACACACAAGCAAGGAATGAAGACCTAGTCTTTTTAGTATAAATAGATATCATTTGTAAGCCTAAGGGCATACCTTTATATATATCATCTTTCTTTTCAGCTTATTTTTCAGTAACTTTAGCTTATTGTCATTTTTTTAAGTCTTGTAACCTTTTTAAGTGTTTAATGAAAATTTGAAGGTTTTGAGTATTAAAATTCTGTTTTATCTCACTTGTTGTTTAAACCATCTCATAAGTTCTTTTAAGCTCCTTTGAACTCACTTAAGCTGTTTTAACCTAAGCTCTTAAAGTTTTTCAAAAACTTAAAGGGATGACCTTGGTTTTAGAGCCTCATGGGAGGCAGTAGGTTGTTCTAATAAGCTGACTTGAGCTTAAGTTTCTGACAAGAGCTACGACTCTTGTAAGTTCTTATTTTTCCATTTTATGAAATTTTACTGTTCAAGTGCTTATTCTGGCTTAATGTTGCTAATTAGTCATGTTTAAATACTTCTCATTACCTGTTTTCTAGTTTTACTTAAGTTTTCATAAATCTGTCTTAAAAACTAAAAAATAGCTCATTTTATGTTCAGCTTATTATACACTGTTCTAGTGCTTAATTTCTGTTAAAAGTTGCTTAATTGTACTTATGGTTAATAGTCCTCAGTCTGTTTTAGCTTATTCAGTTCCTTTTTAGCTTAAAAATAGAGAATAAGAAGTTAAGGGGGTGTTTGGGTTAAGGTTAAAAACGGGTCAAAATAAGTGTAAATTTTCTTTGGGTCATTTGGTCAGTTTCATAAGCCCATAATTGGTTCCAAAGTGTAGTTTTATTAAGCTAAGATTAAGTTTAACTTAGTTTCCAAGTTTTCATAACCAAAATTTCAAAACTGTGGTACAAAATCTTGTTTCAATTGCTTATTTAATTAGATCTGTGAAAATAGTTTTTGAGAGTTGTTTTGTGTTGTTCTTAGTTATAAAATGCAGTAAGAAAGTAGTATAAGAGTGCATTTGCCATTTTGGGTTTTAGTTCATGTTCTGTCAGAATAGTTTAAGCAGTTCTAGAAGCCATATTTTTAAGCTCTAATTTAGATATGCTAAAGTTGTTTTTAGGATCTGTAATTTAGTACATAAGCTCATTGTAGTGCCTTCTTAATCTTTTTATGCTTATTTTAAGTTTTAAAGTTTATTTCATATCTTAAATATAGGCCTGCAAATGCCATGTTGTCTTAATAGAAAAACCAAAAAGAAAATTTCTAGTGATCTAGTTTTTTCATTAGCCCTTTTATAGCTTAACTGATTCTCAAATGCTTAATGCCATGTTGGCTTTTTAGTGTTTTCTAGTTAAAATTCTTGGCTTATTGTTGTTCATAAATGCTTAATGGGTCTAGTGTCTTATTTATTTTCA